>QVOA01022266.1:0-20991 GCA_014825685.1 Pseudomyrmex cubaensis
AAAAAAAAAAAAAAAAAAAACCGATTTAATATACACGTATGAAACGGAAATGTATGCACATAAATTAATAATATAAATATATATATAATACAAATACATATAATTTAATAATATATAAGTAATTGCACATTAAATTTCGGTGTTTAAAGAAAAAAATACTTTGAGTAAGCCATATACTATATTTATAACAAACTGCTTATATACGAGTTAATTTACGTAAGTGCGCACAGTCGGTGCGCACAGTCGGTGTGTTGCTCTTTATATTTTTGCATCACGGATATGCATTCTCGGTTGCAAGTCTATTTTTGTGCTACGTTAATTCACTGGAAACTGTGAAGAGATGCGAGATTATGTCTCAAGATGCAAAAAAGGAGTCACACGGCAAAGTTCCTCGAAGGCACTTTAAGTAATAAGTGTCTACTGTATTTCAAAAAGAATTTTTTAAGTAACGTACAACTATCGTGTCTTAAACATTTTACAACTAAGCGTGAGATATTATCAAATGCTTTCTGGGAAGTTTGCGAAACGCTTTTAATTTGCAGCACAACTGAGATAAGCACAAAAATTCTTCGTGAGCATATGACAAAGATACCACTTCACCACCTACGTGAATGTGTTTCGGTCTTTGTTTATTCAGAGGCATTTATTTGAATGTTGTTTTGCAAACAAAAGAAAACTTGACGTGCACGACCGAAAGAAAAAAAAAACAAATCCGAGATCGTTATTGTATATTTTTTACGCGTCAAATAATCCCCAGCGGTTGGAAAAACTACAAAAATTGTTCGCGCACATACGCCCTACGCTTTATACCCTATACAATAAAAATTTTTTTTGGTACATAGTGGTTTATAGTAAAATAAAAATAAAATCAATCACTCTAGACTCAATATTCCTGCAGAGAATGAAAACAGTCTAGCCAAATAACAGTAGATTATATCTTTATGGCGAGCTTTCTCTTCGCGCAGAAAGAATTTTTTAATTCAAAAAACAAAAAAAAAAAAAAACAAAAAAAAAGAAATTAAACCAAAACAACACAAAAATGTTTATTTCTCCTTCAACTTTGAAAAAACTAAAAGCAGGAAAGATGTGGCTCTGTTTTGTTAGACTTTTCTCAAGTATTTTCTTTAAATAGAATCGGATGTTTTTTAGCAAAATGCCTCAGTGCATCAAAAAGCCATCGGGTGCCTCAAGTTTTTGCGTTCAGTTTGATCAGAGACGCCCATCGTCACTTCCCACGCTCGGTCTCCCCTTCCGTTCAAATATTTATCTCGCTTCTATCGTCAAAGTAATATCACGTAATTACAGGAAATTCGAGCGAACTTTGGCAAGCGATTGACTATTGGCTTCGCGCTCCAATGCGATCGAATCGATCAAATGGCCGCGAACCTGAATGCCTCGTAGCACAAATATCTGGACGTCAAAAAAGCAAACGTACGACACACGTTTGAAACGTTCGACACGTCGGCTTTGCGCCGATCGTTTGTATAATAAAATATCCAAAGAAATTCTTCGGCGCAGCTCAGCAGTAATTTTATTACTTCATTATATAGTTAATTATCTTATGCTATTCTCTTATGCTCAAGGCCATGAATATTATTACCTCGAGCTGCAGAGAGATAACGCGATTTCAGATGAGCCATTCATAAACTTTGCTCTCTTCGCACTTTCAGTTATGATTATTATTTCAACGTTATTATGAGAGCCGCAATTATTTTCGCGGCTTAGCCGAGGTAAAACTAACGCCGTGTAAATAATTACTCGGCAATTATGGTGTAATTAAGGGAAATTAATAAAGCGCCGCGCACGATTTTCTTGTTGTACGCGTTGCATTTTACTCGAGCTACAGTAGATTACGTGTGTCGGCAGAACAGAATGTGTACAAGTAGCTTCTGTTCGATTAGTCATTGAGTTTGATTAAGAATTAACGGAAAATGATTAGCACATAATAAAAAAACTGGACAGCACCACGTTTCATCGCGATTTAACTAGCGTAAATATTTAATAAAATTATAAAATTAAAGAAAACAAACGTCGCGAAAATAAATACGCATTATTTAAATATTTATATATTATTTGAACTGAAACGCGAATGTTTAATGTGCGCCGTCTAAATACTGATCTCGCGTTGTGTTCTCTATACTATTAATTATCTCAAAAACTCGCGTAAAAAATAATGGTGTAAAAAATTTACTAGACAGCGTGTGACAGCGAATAAAAGGAATAAAAAGTTACTGCTTTAAAAGCAAATAGCAACAAAGCTGTATATCGGTCCACAAAATTCCTCGGAAATTTATGCGGTCTCATATGAACCGGATCGTTGGCAGACGGCTATTGCCCTGTAATCAAAAAATGCATGCAGTTACGATCTTTATCGCGTGTCATTCTCGCGGCGTACGTACTACGTGCGCACGATCGTGTGTTGGCGCGTCGTTAAAAGTGCGAAGTTGCGAAATTTGGTTCCGATTTATGGTCCGCGTATTTTTTTTTTCCAAGTTTGGCAAGTCGGAAGTGTTGATAATCATACATTCGGTTGGTCACAGCAGAGTTGTCGACCACTGACATCGTCGTATTTTGATTAATATTGCGCGCACGCTTCTTAAAGTTTTATACGCAAGTATCGCATTACCACGTACGTACGTACGCATACAAATATTTAAATAAGTGAAAGTGGGAATAGAAAAGTAAACTATCGGCTTTAAAAAGCAAGGAGAGACAAGGGAAGAAAAATTCACGTGTGTATGCTCAGAGTGTTTTAAAATTGTTGTAAAAATGTGTCCTTGTATTGATTTATTTTTAAATATAAAAAGGAGATACGCGCGTGACTAAGTTTTTCTGCACATTTTTAGCGAGAGAGAATATTAAAATACGCTTCGTTCATCTATAGTGTGTTATCAATTTTGAGATATTATTATTGACACAAAGACAGATTACACGACGTTAGATTAGACGGATGTTATCTTTATCTCTCTCGTATCTAATCGGTTTAAGCGATTGACTGTGGAGACCGCGGAGATAAAGCTCGCAGATTTTACATTTTTCTGTAAAACACATAGAGATTTGAGAGAGGATTTGGCGAACAGCTCCGAATATTCGCCGTTCTCTTGACCAAGATCAAGCGAATCATCCCGTGTAAAAAAAAAAAAAAATAACGTTAATAATTGGACAGCTACGGTTGTTTTTTTTTTTTTTTTTTTTTTTTTTTTCGAAAATTTTATAAAGTTGTCATCTTACACGTCGAGTGAAACTCAACGCCAAGTTTTGTCAGACAGTGCGAGTTCAGCAAACTACGTACGGAGTTTGACATGTGAGTTCTCCGAGCAGGTGTAACCGTAATTTAGTCTCCGCGTTTCACTTAGAGGAAAGATCACCCGCTTTTGTTCTGGAAAGGATGCCTTGAATAAACGCGTCAGCTGCGTATAAAATGGAACAATTGAACGGAATACGGTGTTATAAATATAACTCTCTCTCTCTCTCTTTCGTGTCTATTGTGCGTCTTTATTGTCCTTAAATATCTGCGATATTGCTTGTTACATATATGTCGTTTTGCTTTTAAATGCATAATAATGTTTTGTGAGAGATTGCTCACAATGTATATCTTGTCAATATAATTTACATACATATCCTTACATATATGTTATATAGAGATACGCGTTCTGGAGTTAAAAGCTTTTTCCAGAGAATTTGAAAATTAGAATATATTATTAGAATATCCAAAGTTAAATATCGACATTTCCCTTCTCACGTCGCCGGTGTTCAAGGACAAACGCTTCAAATCGCTTAGTTAGCATTATTGCACAAAAGCGCGTGAAAAGCAAAGATCCTTTTCGAAAGATACAGGCCCAGAAATAGATAATTCCAAGGTGCAGAGCGAAAGGCGAAGATGAAGGATGCGAAAGGGATGAGAGGAGGAGAGGGATAAAAGGGTAGCGAAGGAGTGGGACACCTCGTATAATACTATCGCCGAATGTTCTTTGTGTTAAAGTTCGACGAACGATTGGGAGGGGGAAAATGGCTGAGAGAAAAGGGCTTGGCAAAGGGTCCCGGTCCTTTTCGGCGTGTAACGGGGCTAGGTATTTGAATGCAAATCCAATCGCGCTCCGGTGAATTTTGCAACGTGATCCTCCCTCGGAGCCGGGGCGCTGTCTTTAATTCATGAACGATTCGCGTGCTAAAGGCATCGAGGCCGGTCAAAGTCTTTCGACAAATTAAGCTGGCCCGTGCGCGCTGAATATTGGAAGAAAATCCGATACTGTGTGCGAGAAAATGCCGCACATATATACAATATAGATGCAACGTTAAGAAGAGAATCTTTCACTCAAGCACATATCTAAATTATTCAGCGATCTCTCTCTCTCTCTCTCTCATATTAAATGTTTTCTGTATTTTTTTCTAAAATGTTAATGAAATATTTTTAACTCGCATCGTGCGAAATAATCATATTTGTGCAATATAATATTTTGTACAATGTTTATTTTTTTATATTTTTATTTATACGGTTTGCTCTAAAATAATTTAATTTAAAAAAATATAATCATCTCAATATATATTTTACACAAAAACAATTATACTCTTGGGTTTTCGATGTAACGCGTTAAAAATAATATTTCGTGTATTGATCGGAATTTAGTACAATTGCGAGGTTGAAAATATTTTGTTGCATTAATCAATGAATGAATTGCACGACGCTCCTTTGTAGCGCGACGTGACACAATCTGTATTTCGCCAAATCTGCAAATGGTCAAAGGGTTTAATCTGCACTTGTCAATACTGCTTCCGGTTTCCGCATTAGCGGATTTCAAGCAATGTGTAATCGATGAGTGCGACTATTGCTAAATCCGTAATTACAGCTTTATACGTTACAACGGAGTTTCGATGATAATTTCACTATCGCGATATACGTATATCCCTTATGATTTTATTATGAGAATAGTAATAATTACATAAACACATTGATTAAAAATAATATCAGTCATTATTATTACTTATGTAAATTGATTATTGCGCTATTAAAGAGAGGATAATTGACTGCGTTTTTACTTATTCAAAGAGATATACGCTTTAAATGTATTTGCTTCTATATAATAAAATAATTGAGATTTTATCGAATGCGAATCGCCAAAATTTTCCGCAGTCGTTACATTATTTTGAATTTTGTGTCTAATTCATAAGAGTGCAATTGCGCGAAAATTATTCAGATAGCGGAAAGCATAAGGATTATAAACTAAAATCACCAACGTATGATAACCCGCTAAAATATTCACGCAATATTATTTCGAAATGCGCAGGAGCGAAATGTCGCGCATCGTCGGCGATGGTTGGCGGCGATATATTCATGAGCTCTCGTAATTTTGTTCACTCGAATTACTCGAACGACAGTCATCGGGACAGATGCGCCGCATCGACCGGACAAGCGTGAATTTTTGCACGTACGTAATACAGCGTTAGAAAAAATACGAAAAATCTAGTCATATCAGCCCAACGTGTAATCTCGCGTACGTTCTATGCAAATCGGAAAAATACGTACGTTCTGTGTACAAAGTAAAACTACTCAATTAAAAATTGTAAATTAAAATTACTCAATTGGTTCAGAACATTATAGTTTTTTTTTCTGATCGTATCGCAAATTTTTTAGTCTTCGATATAATTTGTAATCGCACCGAATATTACACGTTTCGCAATCGACGATAGAAAAATGTCGATCACTTGCGAGAACGATGATAAAACGGCGATCCTTGGTATATAAGATTCCAGAGCGCTACTTCCGGTGCAATGCTTTTTCGCAAATCCGTGGCTGTCCATCGCTCGGAACGAAATCACACGGTTCAATTTCACGGGCCAAGGCTCTTCACGCACGTGAAATTTCCGAACATTGCTAGTCTGAATTTCTAGAAGCTGCCGTTACGTGCCGTAAAAATGCAATATAAAAATATTCAGACATCCATAACTGTCCGAAAATTATTGCTCGCGCAAAATACAGTTGATTATTCCAAGAAGTAATGTCTGTAATCTATATGTACATACACACGCACACCTACCCACAAAATATTGTTCGAGAAGTAACATATTTTTTTTTTTTTACATCTCGCGCGATTTTCGTCTCATAAAATTTCCTTTTTAAAGGCGATGGGTTTGATTAATATTTCTTTGTGTGCGTGAAATTGAATAAATTTTCAAGCACTTTTGCATTCCGGCACATCGGAGAGTTCATGAGACGCCCTTATCGCGATGATATGAATCGCAAAGGTGCCGAATACGTTTACATCCCCTGTCACGTGAGCGCGCGCACGCTCCCTCTTTTTCGCGCGCTGTCAACGCGCGGAGATCAACGAGGTTTTTTCTCGGGAAAGATCACAATTTCGCAACCAGGGCGAACCTTTCAATCCGATTGACAACTCCTCTCAGTCGGGTCGTAAACGCGCGACGCAGCGAATCGGAGAATCGACGGAATCGTAATGAACGACTCACGCGCACACTGCCGCCAATCCTGCTCCTCCCGGCCATTCCCGCGGTAGTACCGCTCTCGTTGGCCTCGCCATCCCCTGATCAGAGAGACGGCAGTAGATTGTCGCGTCGAGGAATTCCCGATCACTCGGAACGTTTTCATCGGATTCGGGCGTGCCCCGTTTTCTGCGCTTTTTTCTCCTTTTTTTATTTCACCTTTTCGCGGGGCGAGGATTCGTCTCTCAATCGATGAAGACCTCTTCGTTCTCGCATTTATTTCTCTTATTCGTTTTTTTCTTCTCCTTCTCGTCTTTTCTCTTTTTTTTTTCTTTCATTCGCGTACGTTCGCGGATGAGGTTGAAGTCTCGTGCGACTGAAAGCATCGAATTTAGGCCGACGCCCGAAGTAACAAGTCAAACAAATGGAAAAACCTGACTCGCGTTGGTTGCGCTGTAGTATTGAATCGAGTATATCGTGTTATATGGCGCGTTTTATATCTGGACCCCCGCGGTAGACACACACAGAGTGCTCTCTCGCGAACAAAGAAAAAAAAGGTGATCTTGTCGGCGCGTATGTTTTTCAGCGGACATCGTTCATTCATCCTGTTCGATGTTGTAGGTGATTATGAAAATGAGTAAATTTGGTTGAAAAAAGAAAAAAAAACGCGTTCACGCATTCACGGATCGTATATAGATTTTTGTTAGCTTCTCTGACAAACTGGCGGAAAAATAGCAAATACATAGGTCTATATACGTTAATAAAATGCTTTTCTTTTAAATAAGCGATTTATCTCGCCGTAAATTAATTTTATTGATAACTCGGGCTCTGTTTGTTTATCGGGAGAGAAAGGCAACAACTTAAAGCCTCGGCATTTGCCGAGCGCGAAATTGATTTCAGCCACGAGGCTCTCTCTCTCTCTCTTCTGCCTCTCAAGAAAATCGTTCGGTTTTATCCTTTTAACCAAACTAATGAGATCGATGCGAGTCAAAGAACGATAAAAAATTCTCTTTCATTTCTCGGAAATATGCATTTCGCGACCGCAAGAGTTTTAAGATCTCTCCAATTTTTACTCTTTGATCTGAAAAAAAAAAAAAAAAAATAAATGACTGAGATTTATAATCTTATTAAGAAAATTAGTGAACACATTTGTTATTAAATTCGCAACGAGATCACACACGAGAAGCCGCAAGTTCAATGCGCGATCCGTCTGAATAGCGCAATTGAAACTCTCAAGCATAATTGAAAAATGTTTCAATGGCCGCAACTCGTAAAATGCTCCCCATCATACCGCCGGTATTTTAGCAAAAATCCGCCTCATTTGGCCAACTTCTGCGAACAAAGTTCAACGTGGAATTTTATTACCATTCGGCCACGCCGTCACGCGTGCTTCAGCAAATACGTTGTAGTTAATAGGCAGTTTAATAATGAGGCACTTTCGCGGATTTCCGCGGGATTCCCCTAAGGGTATTGCCACGAAAATTCCCTGTGAATTACTATGCGTAGTTCCAGTTAGAGTTGGCAAAACATATAATAAGGGTTTATGACTGTAAAACGGGGAAAATGCTTCATCAACTATATAATTGAGACAGTTAAAACTACGTATTTCGGAGAAGACGTATCTTTACATTCCCGTTTTTTTCTTTTTCTTTTTTTTTTAATCTATTTAGTGGCGCAAAAATTAGGAGACTGATACTTGACATTTAACAAGAAGATAAAAGGAGAAATAAAAAAGGTCTTCGCATAAAGGTCCGAAAAATTGGAGCTTCACCATTGAGCGAAAGAGCGGCCTGCTTCTGACCGCGCTCTCTTTCTCTTGCCCTCCCAAAGGGTACCAATTTAATCGGAAAAAGAGGGTGAAGGATAATTCCTCTTTCTCCGCTTTCCACCACCTGCAGCGCCTATCCGTTCTACCCAGCAGCAGCATCACCACTACCACCGTCGCACCACCACCAACATCACCGCCGACGCTGGTCGTCTATCTGTCTGGTCTAACCCCGGGCGCGCACCGGGCTATCTGTCGAGGAAGTATTTGCAGGCGACTGTACAGAAACCCAATTTAGTCTGCGGTCGACTAATCCTATCCTACTACATACCATCAGTCGATAGCTCGGGGCTCGACCCTCTCTCTCACCCTCTCTTTCCATTCCTCTTTCGAGCGCACTTCCTCCTCACCGTGCCGTCTCCTCCACCTCCCGTGCCGCTCTTCTGCCGCATCTCTTCCTCTTTCGCTCCCCGCTCACCCCTCGACAATCCCGGTAAACTGTCCGAAACTATTCGATCGTCCCAGAAAACACGTTTTTCGAGAACTCCGGCTAGTGCTTGCTTGCTTGCTTGCTTGCTTGCTTGCGCGCGAGAGAGAGCTCCGCTCTTAAAACTTCGCCGATATAATGTCCGGCTATCAAAGTTCCGAGTTCCCGGACACGGCAGTAAGGCCTTCTTAATGATACACCCTGGAATCACGTTCGCATTCGGTTTAAAGGACGAGAGAGGTTGCACCGACGGCGGACGACAGCGGTTCAATACTCACAAGGACGTATGTAACGCGCACACACACATATTTCCAGGTCGAGAGACAGAGAGAGAGAGAGAGAGAGAGAGAGTAAGAGATACCCGATTTAACTAGATATATACATCATACTTTTGCTTCCGGGATGTGACACGAGCCGTGTCAGTTCCAGTGGCGTCGAGCTGACACGGCGAAATTTCCTGTTTGCCAGGCGTGCTTAATCCTCGATGGACGTAATTACTTTCTTTGTGAGAGAAGAAAGATTGATAATAAAACCGAAGTGACAGCGAACCGAATATAAATATTAAACTATCTTGGGTCGCTTTGACTTTGCCCTTTTAAAAATAAATCCGAGCGCTCTGTTTCGAGAGAGAGAGAGAGAGAGAAAGAGACAGATAAAGAGAGAGAGTCTCCGCTTTAACACTGTAAATACACAGTAGCGCCGCTCAAAGGGATAATATCAGGATACGCGTCTACGGTATCGGGACTGCAACTGACTTTTCGTTTTTTTTTTTTGACTCTTTCACTTGCCTCATCCAGTAATTTGCAAGATTTCTCACGAAACTTGCATATGTATTTTTACTTATTCGAGCGCACGTACACAGAGCAAACACACAAGATGCCGTAAGACGGTATAAACTGCGGCTGTTGGCGGAATAAACCGACGACGTGGCGCGGCCCGTCCGACCGATTCTATTCTGGACACGATGATGCGACATAGTTGGCGAAACACTGGCGAATAGTTTCACCAACAATTTTGCGCAGTATTTTACCTTGTGCTACGAGGCTATCGCCACTTTCGTTCTCTCTCCTTCTCGACTATATCGAGCAACGCGTTTTCTTTCCCGACGGCCGAAAGACCTGTGTTGCGTGCCTCGCCGTCGACTTTCGAACAAAAAGCAACGGGAAAAGGAAGTAACGTGTGCGAAAGACGGCAATTTGGAGAACGTAATCCGAAGCGAAATAAGCGCGAAGGCGAAAGGTGCAATTGCGAACCGGCTCTGAAAAAGTTCGTCTCATTCTCTTCGCCGTTGTTAAAATATCATTAAATAGAAATTAGCTTCTCTAATTCGCGTGTAAATACATAAGTACACGTGTACTACCACTTTTTAATTTTTTCACGAAATTTAACGCGGTTAGAGCGGAAAAAAGACGTTGCTATATCTCTAATACGGTGGGTTTATCGTGCGTATTCATCGCGCCTCGGTATATTTCTGGCGCCGATCTTTGTATCGGGATTGTCGCGAATGGCGCGAACTTGTCTTCGCACACACTGTCTGGCAGAAGCCATTTTTCAAAGGGACAGATCACGGGCCGCCTAAATTTCTCCCGATGGCAGGAGCCGCCGCAAGTCGTTCGTCTTTCCGCGCGACGAGACGACTTCTCCCGCGGTGGCGCGATAGGAATAACTCAGCTCCGCATTTCGACCCGTGATTCTTTTTATTTCTCTTTCTCTCTTCCTTTTTCTGTCTCTCTTCCTTTCATACGGCAGGCCGTGCACTCTTCAGCAGAGGGTTCTCTCGTTTCCAAGTTTCGACACAATGTCCTTTGAATTCTCACCGTCGGCAAAGAAGGCACGCAGAAGGCGAGTGTAATCTAAAGTTCGAACTCTCGATTAACGAGAAAGGGAACGCTAGAGCGAGAGGGTGTGGCGCGAAAGGGGATGGCAACGGGGAGCGAAAAGGAAACCGATGGGAGCGAAATAATATTTCCTTCTTCTTCGTTCTGGCAGACTGCAGAACGAAGAATTCGGGCGAGGAATAACTCAGTTGGCAAGTTTTCCATCTTCTCCCCCACACCCACCGACCTTTTCCTCAGCCGTCATCCCTCCTCTCCTCCTCCGAACTCGGCTCAGACACATACCTCGTACCTACCTTCGATTTCTCCTTGCTGTAGTTTCTTCCCTTCTCGGTGGGGAAGACGATGCAGCGCGTTAGCGTCATTATTATCGTTATTATCCCTCACTAAGCAGCCCATCATGGAAACCATTTTCCCACGGCTCCTCGTGGAATCCACGAGAAATTTATCGGCCGAGAATACCGGACGAGGGGAACGAAGAGCGCGAGAGAATGAACGCGCGGGATGGGGGAGAAAAAAAAAGAAGACACGGAAGAGATAACGGCGTGCGATCTTATTTCGAGATGGTATTTGCATGGCTCACCGGTATTCTCGAAACGAAGGAAGAGAGAAAAGAGTGAGGGTGGAGTTCGCGCGAAAATAAAAAACTCGCGCGTGAAAGATCGTCGATTTTTCAGAGAAGATATTTTATTTATCGATAAAACGGCGCGGCATATTTTGCGCATTTTTGCATAGATCGTCAATTATTTTTTGTGTTATATTTATTACATTAGCGGCGCGCGAAAAGCAATTTCAAAGCGATAACTAAGATAGTAATTATCGTCTTTTAATACGTTTCAAAATTAGATCTTGATTACAACATCGTATTGAATCGCTCAGTCCCGCCGTATCGAATGAATAGCGGGAAATGAAGGAGCCGGGAGTGTATTAGATCTCGTGGCGGTGGCGGCGGCGCGCGCGCTCGGGGTTAGATTCATCTCTCGGATGACGTTAAATAATTCCGCGATTCCGCGCTTGCCACGCGAGAGCGTATAATCCGGCAATATGTATTTCCTTGCGCGCAGTTCACCGGCACGGATAATAATTGGCCGGCTGCATAACTTGAAAACGAGAGGAGGACCCGAAAACGAGAGTTCGCGCACACGAGAATCGGTGCGTAAACCCTTGTTCGGAATACCGTATTCGTGGGTGCCGAATTGCTGGATTCTCTGTCTTTATCTCTCTCTCTCTCTCTCTCTCTCTCTCTCTCTGGCGATTGAGGGCGCGCCGAGCCCTCGAAATACTGGTGAACGCACGGCGGGGACAAGGTCCTCGCAGAAATTATCCGGCATTTCGAAACCCTTGGATTACCCTTATCGCGCGACCCAAATTCAAACCCCCGTTCCCGCATCGGATTACCAGATCTCTCCCACACGCGCGGTATAACACATTCCACCAGAAATCCCAACCCGAAACATCCTGCGGGCGTTATGGATACACACAACGTTGACACAAACACATACACACATACGCACACACGCTCAAACGCGTAGGACATATACGCGTTAGATATCGGTCGGGAATACCGCGTATATAAGGTAGGCCCCGGCACATATGCAGGTTCAATTACTCGAAGTAACGCACGCGGGTAAGTCACGGTGTAACGAGATTTTGTTTGCTATTCTATTAGCGTCTATAAAGTTGTTTGCGCTAATTCGTTTCTGACGATTGTCGATTAAATGCCTGAGATGATGTGATCAAGCCACGTGGAGCAGAATTTGACATGTCAAAAGGGATCAAAAACCTTCGCGAAAATTATTGAAATTCATATTCTTGCATTGTTTTACATTTATTTTCTTATCTCGTGGACACAGTTTATTTTTACGAAATTTATGCTTATTCACACGTTTTATATACATGTGCATTGTAATTATAATTTTATTTGACTAAAAGTGATTAGTTTATATTTTTTGCGCGTTGAAAAGCATAGTCGGCGTACACAATGTGACGTTATTAGCACACACGGTGTTTGTATATTCGGCTCATTGTTGGCCTGAAGGGTTGGTATCTCTGCGCGACCGCACTATCGCGTGATATCCGGGATAGATAATTATCGTATCGGCTCGCTCGGCATTCGTCTCGTTATCATATATATATATAGATATATATATTCGAACTAATACCGATGAAAATTTCTGAATCTCGCGGCGCTGGTACTAATTAAAATATCATCTGCGTCTCGTCGGGAATCTAATTACCTGTCACAACGGAGTCGTATTAACTTTCGCCGCGACGGAACATTCGAAAACAAACGCGCGATATATTGGATCGAATCAAGCGCGACGAAATGCGCGCGGATTCCGACTGATGCGCGCGTTTTTTTACAATCAATCAGGTTAAAGCGTGTTTTCAAATAGTCTCGCTAAAAAACAAATTCGCTGTTTCAGAATGGGAGAAAAAAAAGCGCAAAAAATAATACACATCGAAATGGATGCGTCTACCTATCGATCCCGTTCGGGATCACATTCTGAACGTGGCGTAAAAAACCGTTCCGTATTTCCAGGAAAAGAAAGAATACAGCTGGGTAATGGTAATTGACTCACCCTATATATTTCGCGGAGATTCCAACGGGATACGTCGATACGTACGCAAATAACCGAAACCGATTGCATCGGCTCATGCCGAACAAATAATACCAGGGGATGGCACGGACGTGTGCAGTCGCCTGCGGATGCGGTTGTGCGTGCAGAGGCGCGTATCGAGCGAGGCCCCGATATATGTGTAGGTCGTTGCAGGTAGCAGGACGAGAACACGCACCTCTCACGCAAAGAGACACGCGTATACGTGTGCGTATACAATGTATGTACATATGTACGAAAGCATTTGTAAACGCGTCCGCGCGCTCGGGTCCTCCATTTCCGCACCTGCACGCGAACGCGCTATCGGGTCGCGACAATGAGGGAGAGCGGCGGAATTGTTATTGGGTGTCGCAGATATTATTCGATTAAACACACTCGACTAACTGGTCATACCCGGAGCCGCTCGAAAGCGGAGTTTGTCATTGGCAAATACCTCGTGCGACACGTGCGGGATTGCTCGCGCGGTGTGACTCGTTGATGATGTCATGCTGACGTTACTCGTAATATTGTTTGCGCACTGATCACATCGATAAGTCAGAATTTTCTGTTCGAAATTCTGTCTTCCGTGTGTGTTTAAAGTAAAAAAAAAAAAAACAAACAAACAAACAAAAAGAAAACGAGCGTTTAGAAAAATAGTTGGAAAAGAATTAGAATCGATTTGTCGTGTAGAATGTGTGTGTGGAGTGTATATAAAATTACGTTTCACTCCTGTCGGGAATAAGACAATACAGAGAGATCCATTACAATAGCGGTTTCGCTCGGGTCCCTTTTATTAAATTAATTACAAGCACAAGAGAGGAACTATGCTGTCCGCAGAATGTTGTGTAACAGTAGAGACACGCCGGCGGAAGTTAAACTAATGAAAATCTCCTCTAGATTGGTAAGTTATGGCATGCACTGGCCCCTGTGACGCGCGATAAACCTCACATAGTTAGGAGAACAACTTTCTATTTAATCCAACCAATTATTCCGAATACGGTCGTAACTTGAAATTTCAACTTCGAAAGTATATTAAAGCTCGGAATTGTTTTTTTTTGTCTTTCGTTCTTTTTTTTTTTTTGTTTAAACAAAAGTAGGAATCTTCTTGGGAATTTCCAATCAAGCGCGCGCGATTCGACGACGCGATTTGTTTGAGAACGCGACAGAAAGTATCGCTCGAGAATCGCTCTTCTGTGTATCGGGAGTTATGTGGCAGCGATAAATCGTTTAAATCTCTGTTACTGTGAAAATTTCATCGGTAAAACGCACTTTGTTCGCTGACGTATTTACGAAGTACCACTTCCAAAATTGCACGTCACAAACAGTAATTCAATTAGCGTTTCCTACATTTGCGTGGAAAATTGTTAAATTATTACATTCTCCATGTGTGTTCTAGACAACATGAGTACCATCTACAAATAATACAAATAATAATAATAATTGAAAAAAAAAAAAAAAATTTCCCGGTGTATTAAAAAAATGTAGAAGCACGCGTTGCATTTATCAATTCATCTACAAGTGCGAATATTTCTCTGCAAATAGTAATTCATTTAGAATAAAACAATACGTACATCGCAGAAAGCTAGTTTGCATGATCCGATAATCCAATTCTACGTGTCGCAATATCGCAGCACAGTGTCTACAAGGCAATTCTTGATTCCCGAAGACGCGCGTGACGCGCGGTCGATCGTAAACTTATTAATGAATACGATCGACGCGACTGTCATTAGGGAAGGATACGGCCAGCCTCTTGGGTTTAATTACCGGGTGTGCTTTGCGCCCCTTGTTATTATTACCTCGGCCACGGGGACGGACTATTAGAACCACCGTCCTACCTCCGTCAAGCTTCTCGAGCGAGAGAACGTTGCATGCATTCGCGACCCAAACAATTCCGACGGGTATAAGGCGGGCAAATCGATCGGCGAGCGAAACCATAATACGGAAAATGTTGGCGCACCGTCGGCATTCAGTGGATGAATATAAGATGAAATAGGGGAAGCGGGCGAGAGACGGCGGACAGAAAGACGTAAGATGGCGGAATCTGTACGACTGTCTCGAAACTGGAAACGAAGTACGGCACGGTCTTCTTCCGGAAATATGCACGAAATATAAAACGCGATGCAATATTCCGTTCTTCTGCTCCCGAAGAAAGAGAGGAAGAGTAAGTGAGAGAGAGAGATTGAAGACTCTTGCTTCTCTTAATTATACTGTGTTATTTCTTAACTATCGTGAAACACTATTTGAATATTATCCAACGTGATATGAATTTGCTCCGCTTCAACTTTGCTGTAATATTCGCTGGGTGGTTTTATTAGCAATTTTCTTCTCGAAGGGTGCCATCATCATCATCATACAGTTCGCTATTCTCAATAACAGACTTCGATAAAATTACATGGCTGTTTTATGTCAAGAAAATTTTAGATATTTATGATTGTTTCAAATAAAAGTGGAGAAATATGTATTACGTAAGAGAGTAAAATTTTTAATGAAGGTTCTAAAATTTGACAGTTCGTGTTATCGGAAAAGAAAAAATATAGAAACGGTAATATTTTATTCGTTTTTTTACCACACTCGATTGTATTGGTTGATTGATCGTGTTATTTTCGTCTTTGAACTGTACAAAAAATTTACTACTTATCAATTTTTAAAATTTTTAATTAATCTTAAGTAAAATCAGATAACATGTCAAATTTGATAAAATTATATCTTCTTTAGATAATGTCTTGTAACATATTGATCTAGAAGTATATATTATATTTCACAATATATTGATTCGCACGACGCGAGGTTTCTCAGTTTTGTTAAGCTTTTGGAATACGAGGTTCTCAATGTGCGCGTTTACTGTAATGCGGAAACCGAACGGATAATAGCTGAGATAAAAGAGAAGAAGAGGAGAAACAGAAGTGGCAGCGAGGAGTTTGACGGAGAGAGGGATAAATACAGCGCGCGCAGCGTCAGAGAGGGCGAGATAGGAGGAGAGGCAGCGCGGCGCGTGGCTAAAGTGGATTACATATTGCTGTCCCAGCCTGC
This sequence comes from Pseudomyrmex cubaensis, assembly GCA_014825685.1. NCBI lineage: Eukaryota > Metazoa > Arthropoda > Insecta > Hymenoptera > Formicidae > Pseudomyrmex > Pseudomyrmex cubaensis. The sequence goes on from QVOA01022266.1 coordinate 16,153, forward strand.
AACATGTTGTACACTTGGCCGTACCGGCCTTCCAGGTAAATCGAATCACCGCTAACCTGAACGAAGTTACACCCCCCTCTCGCCATCTCTCCTCGTCTGCGCCAATCTCCGTTCCTAAGTGCATACGCATCACCAGCGATGCTTGGTCGAAAGTAAACGCGTCGATCTTCTTTTTCCTTTTTTTTTTTCGAGCTGAAAAGTGTCAAAATCCGATCAGATTGCCAAAGAAAAATAAAAAAAATACAATCATCAAATAAAATCATTCTTGATTTTTAACACAAAGTGCGATAAAGTGAATAAATGGGATTAGGTCAGATTTGACAAAGTGTTTTTAGCAACGCATTTTAAAAACAAAGTCGTGCAAAATGATGTTAGCTTAGTGTGTATCCGTATGCTCTCCTTACGGTCGATCAGAAATTCATGGAACTACTAGCTTGTCGCGATGTCAGCAAAGTTCGCGGATCAGGCCGAATGTCTTACTCAGTTGCATCTCGAGACAAGGGATGAGGGTGCCATTTGCGACGTAGCTCGTAAATTCTAAGCAGCTTAGAAATGGCGCACGCAACTCACACCCTCTTCGTCGCGTACGTATCCCCTCAATTCCCACGGGTTTAACCCGTTGCACTTGCGTTCGATGTTTCCTCACGCGATGAGCATTCCGGAAGTTAAGGACACTGAGAGATGAACGGTGCTGCATTTCGAATATGAACTGACACATGTATATAAACGTGTTTTATGTATCCGAAAATCAAATACTGTTCAGCGGAAGGATTTAAAGAGAGAGACAATGATATATGATGTATTTCACGCTAATTGAATTAATCACAAGTATGGCTCAATAATCTGAGGTTCGCGATTTTGTTTTATATTATTTCTGTGGAATTTTATCATTTTTTTTATCTGAAGACCGAATATTCACAGGTCAAAACGTATAACTTGGAAGAGTCGCAATAAAAGTTTACAGAAACAAAGAAATTTGCGCAAGAAAACCAGCGGCATTTCTTTGACCTTTTTAGTTTTTAATTAAAATCGTAATTTTAAAAGTAAACCTCCGCGACATTTTTTTATGCTATTACTATTGGAATAAAAAAAAAAAAAAACAACATATATTAAATTTTCTTGAATAGAGATACGACATGTATTTATTTATCGTTTTCTATAACCACGGTTATAGTGTTGCCGTATACCTTGTCGAAGCATTGTTCTGTTCCGTTCGACTAGTATTGTGAAATCATCGTGCTTCGTACGGATTTCATTACGCCACCGTAATTAGGACCGGCGCCGGGAAAGCACTTGTGGATGAGAGGTGGAACGCGATATTAGTTCATTTACGTGTCCTAATGCCGCCGCGAGGGCACGTGTTTACGAGGGCGTATTTACGAGTGCGGTGCCTGCGCCCCTCGTTTTCTCTCACGTAAATTTTAACGTCAGTGGCGTAGCCACCCACCCCTCTGCCTGTCGCAACAAAAGGATTGTGAAGCGCCACCAGACGCGTTTTACTACGCGTACATATATATATATATATACACGTTCTGCGGCGGAATAACGATAAATGCCATAAGCTGCTACCTTCAGAGAACTGGAAACGTAAAATAAGGTGACATTAAACTTGAATTTCCGTCTCAAACGTTCTCTCAAACGCAGAAATAACTGTTTAGTCAAATTGAGTAAACTCTGGCGTCTATCACATTATTAATAAATAATACGATGCAACATTAAATCGAGCTATTCGACAGTTCGGATAAATGTTACATGTATATAATTTATGAATATTTTATATGTAAATACATTATATAAATACTATATTATATATAAATATTATATATATAAATGATATATATATTTATATATATAAATAAATTATAAACAAAAAAGCTAAGCTTGTGTGCTGTGTATTTTCTAAAATCGCCTTCTGTTTCTGCGCACTCGAGAATCATTTACATATATTACACTACTCGTAAAATTTTATGAAATTTATTTACCGAGCACTAGCGAAAGAGCACACGGCGGAACGTTACGCGGAAAACAGAACGGAAATGACGTAAAGCTCCTCACACGGCGCAATCGGTGCTGTTTATCTGCGAAATCTTTTCGCAAGAGGGTTTCGAAAAGGGTTTAAAGGAGCCATTGAATCGAAACCCGGTGAGAATTTCACCTGCCACCTCGATTGTCCGCTAATCTCATTGGCCGGTCCTCGGAGAGAAAAGAGAACGCCGGCAGGGGTGACGAGACCGTTTGATTCGGCCCTGTGCGCCACCGTCCCCGAGGCTGTTCTCGATTCCGGAGGAAAAGAGGATAGATAGGACGAAATCCAAGGAAGAGAAAGAGAGAAAGAAGGACGAGGATGGGCGAGAGTACTCTCGAGTAAACAAAGAAGGAAATGGGGTAAATAAAAAGCAACCGCCAAGGAGGATGGGTGTCGGTTCGGGTGCCGTTGTGTGTATGTATTTACACGCGCGCACACACACACACACGCGCGCGCGAACAGCTGGGAAATGCGAATCGGCAACACAGGGTGTGTCTTAAAACGTAGACGAGTCTTTAAAGTCTGCCGAAAAAACTTTCTGCGATTTATAGAAAAAATGTTATTTTCATATATATTTTGTGCTTCTTTACGTGGCAGTAATTGCGTAACATTTGTGTTAGTTAAATATCTTATATTATTTGTATGTGCAATAATTTAGAAAAAAAAACATGGAAAATAAAATTCTCGTGTTCCGGATCTCCACCCTGTAGAGCTCACGTGCGCGAGAAACTGCCGCGTGTGAGTTACGCGCGCACACGCGCTTCTCTCGATTCGGGAAGCCGCACGAGGGAAGATAAGAAGAGAACCGTGCGAGCAGTTTCCACGGGGCGAACGAGGGAAAGTCGCGAGCGAGGGAGAAGAGCGGAACGATGAGAAAAATGGGCGTGGGGTTAGAAATGCGGCGCGAGAGAGAAGAAGTTGTGGAAAAGTAATCCGGACCGGCGAGCTTTATAGTTTTGTTTATTCCCTCGCATACAATTACGCTGATGACGCGAAGTAAACCCCGGCCTGCGCGCAACCTTTATCCCTCCTCTTTCTCCCTCTCACACCACATCTCTCCCGTTTCTCTCGTTCTCTCCCGGGGAAATGGAAACGACATGGTGGTTCCGCTAAAACGCGACGCCGCGGAAGATGAGAGCGTTGAAACGAGACTCGGCGGCGCCCGGCGACACGACGCGACGCTTCGTGGCGCCGCGAGGCGATTGTAAATTCGAGGATGAACGGCGGTGGAACGGGAGACGCGCGGACGACGAGTCAGGATTAAGAAGAGACTACCCCGCGCATACGTATTTACGACCGCGCTTACTTGAGACACGCCGCCGGATTCGATATTTGCTCTGCGGCAGCGCGCGATTCGTGCCGCAAGTAGTAAAAGTTTATGTTTGGTCGGGCTTCGACGAAGTGCTCAATCGGCAACGGTCGCTCGTACGGAATCGAGCACGTAATCGATCGGCGAAAGGATCAAGTTACATATCGATGTGCGCGCAAGAGTGTCAGGATTAAGTTTGTACAGAGCGGAGTATTGCTTACGTAAAATAAATGACAGCGCGATTATTTTTAAAGCTAAGCTAATTTAATTCTCGCGTTACACAACGGAAATCTAAAAAATTAAATTAAATTAGATTCCTTTCGCGCGAAAGTGTGTGTTTACGTTTGAAAACAAGAGAAAGGAGGAGAAGCGCGCGGCCATTAGAAGAGCGCCGCGCCGTTCGTGTGAATTATGTACCGTCTACGTGGATTACGCGTAAAGAAGTAGTTTACACGGTCTACACGTAGATACCGGGCTATTCACACCTATAGACATTCGCGGCGGCGACGGCGTTTCGATTCGCCGAGAGAATTCGCGTGCGCGTGGTGCGATTTATTGCCCCTGTCGCGAAGTGCACGGCGATATCAAGCTTAACGAATCGCATCCGTTCCGCTGAAACCACACGTTAAGTGAATATCGAAGGAGCTGGTGTGTATGTACATACTTTCAACCGTTTGCCATAATTGTTCTTTTTTTTTTTTTTCTCGTCGCTTCATTATTATTTCGCCGCGGATTAAACGCCAGGATATTTGATCACGCAAATTAGATATTGATGTTCGCCTCGTCGAGGCGAACGGTGTCGTTCGCTTTAACCGCGAATAAATTACGAGCGAATCGATATTGCGTGGTGAGAACGGCGCGCGTTCCGATTTGTCGGTCTTGTCTATAATTTTACCTCATAATCCAGTCTGTGTACCAGTCCATTTAATTATACGTTTCATAACGTTTAATTATATTCATAACGTCGCGGCTCCAAGTTCGATGTTTTAATCTCTGTGTTTGTGAGAAACAAATTTCGCACATTGCCGTAGAAATTTGTAGAATGTGAAAAATTGAGCGTCGCTCGACTCACCCGGACAGCAGCAACCCCTACTTCGATTACATTGCCTTGAATGGATGTAAATGGCGAAAAGATGAAAAAAAAGGGGGAATATTATTCACAGATCGATAGACCCATTATGGGCAATACTTATAGTGACTTGGCGCGTGACAAGCTCGAAATCGACGTGTTGTACCACACCTAGTAGTTCGGCGAAATCAAATAGAACCCGTGATGAAAGAGAGAGAAAGAGCAAGGGTGAGCAGGGAGAAGAAACGACCGAAAGAAAGACGGGGTTGAAAAGGAAGAGAGACGAGAGGGTTGCGAGTTGGCTGTATGCGGACTGAATTGTAAACCAGACTGAACTTTTCGCCTTTCTTCCCTGGTCGTTGCCCGAGGACGGGACGGTCGAGATGGGTGGTGGTGAGAGTATGCTCGAAAGTGGTGGTGGTGGTGGTGGTGGGA
>QVOA01022288.1:0-41012 GCA_014825685.1 Pseudomyrmex cubaensis
CGCACGACACACTGTACGTATTTTGAACATCAACATATTAATAAACAACATCCAAAGGTTTTTATTAGAGATGTAATTGATACTCGAACGGTACGAGCAGTCGTTTTTAATAATTAATACGGCGTGTCAACGCTTCTCCATCACGATATGAGATACGACAAAGCGCAAAGTGATGAGGCGGAGGAGGAGGTGTAACATTACAGAACTCCCGCGTGAATTTACAGGATATGGAAGCCACGTAGTGGCTATACTGAAACCTCTCCCGTGTATTCTCCCCATCACACTACACCGCAATAATGTCCTCTCTTGCGCTTGCAAATTAAAGAAGTTTGAAGAAAGATATTTCTTTATAATTTTTTATTTAAAATAACAATCTTTTCTCTATGTGACATTTTTTACGTTATAACAGATTCATTGACTCTTTGCTGACGGTGGCTGGACGGTCACTCAAGACCTGATAGAGATTTATTTATTTTCGTATAATCGAATATATTTAAATGTCATAATTAAACAACTAAAATAAATATATTAATCAAATAAAATACATGTATTTAATAATTATGTATTTAATAATTTAATGTTGTTTTTATTGCGAGCGACTTTTGATTATTTAATAGAACAGTCAGAATTGACTCAGGTCAACACTGTCCTTCTTACTAAAATATCTTATCTAGCATCGGAATAGTCGAAAAAACTGAGATTTTATTCTTTTGTTTGTGAACCAGCCCAGTGGTCTTGCGGCCTGAGTGCGAGGGCTGCGAGTGGGAAGTCCTGAGTTCGAATCCACACCGTCGAATTTTTCCGTCGAGTTTATCGATTGAAAAACGAACTGAATCGGGGCCTCTAAATCCAGCTTGAATGGATCGTGGATATAGAAGTGGAATGTTGAAAAATATTGTAACCTTGAGAAAAATCAGTTAAACTTCCTTCTTTTGTTTGTACCATCAGTAATTAGAACAAATGAATCAAACACTCTTTAGACGTCTGTCAAGCATTTAGGATTTTCTAGCTTCATTCAGACGATAGAACATGTGTGGAACTTCCAAGATATTTCAATATATCTTGAAAAAATGCAAAACTGCGAGATAGGACATTTTAACTAAGGACGGCAGAACAGTTTTCCCAAAGTCCTCCGACGATTAATATCAATTAATTTTAATTAGACAAGACATAGGTAAAACTCTCGTCTATATATACTTTTAGTATATTTGCGGGAGAGATAAGATTTCCGGTGCAATTATCTGTTTAGTTAGTCGACTTTCGGGCGAGCATATTGTGTTCACGACGCGCCGTACATACTATGTGCGCGCGCGCTCGCGAGGTGTACGATTACAGAGTATAACATGACTCCGATGAGCCTCCCAGCGCGTCCGGACATCGCCAAGAGACGTGGCAAGAGACGCGCGGAGAGAAGCGCGTCGCACACCTCGACTGTGTTTACACGCGCATGGGCCGCGTACAGCGCATAGGCTTTTGAATAGGGGTTGGGATAGTTGATCGCCAACGAGCCGGGAGAATATACATACGTCCCGGTGTACGTGTGTGTTTTCCTGGGAGAGACGTACGGTAATCACTCGTCGGCGGCGTAGACCACCGTGAGTCGCGATATGCGCGGGTATATATCCTAGAAGACGCGCGCGCGCCCGAAGATCCCGGAGGCGATGCGAGTCTCTTATCGGAGACGAGTACGTACGTGTACACATAACTGTTCGGATACAAGCGAAACGCTGTATTAATTTATAGGATTACCGCGATTCGACCTGCGCGATTCCCGAGATACGTTGCTCCATTAAGCAAAATTGATGATCATTACGTCACGTTGCGTGTGTTACGTCCAGCATTCTTTCTTGTTACGCTTCACATTTAATTACCAAGTGTTGCGTAACGTATCTCCTCGTATCGTCGATTATTAAATTCGAACCGAAGCTGATTAGATTATTTTGTTTATTTACGGATCACTCGCGCATCATATACACAAGCGCGCACACACACTCTCTCTTTCTCTCTCTCACACACACATACAGCACAGAGATTTATATTTAAATTATGACATTCGTTTACAAGCAAGTTCCCACATCACGGCTGGTGTCAAAATGAAATTCTCTCGTAATGATTTTTGTTTTTTTTTTTTTTCAAACATCCGATTTCACGCCAAGCCGAGAGCAATTGCTATGCCGGCCGCGACAGTACGCGCCATGTTGTATCGTTTAATTTGTAATAACGCTGCCATTACATATTGCGTTAAATTCTCTCGCGCGCGAGAAAACCGAAGAAGAGAACGTAAATCCGCGCGTACACGCATGAAGATCCGAGTAATTACAGATGACAGTTGTTCATTAACTACTCATTAACAGGCTGCAAAGTGCTCGGTCTGTGAAAATATGTAATTACTTGCCTTTTCCACGGTTATTACGATCCCTTACGCGCGACTTCTATAAGATGCGCGCAATGACCGCGCCGGTGTGATGTATGTTTTCAAGGATATTACACTGCGGGCGACTATATGTAGTATATGCGCGCGAGACGGGGTTGACCCGTTAGTCCGCGACTTATAATAACTCGTTAAGGTAAGGCTTTAATACCGCACCGCTTCGCGGTGCGCACGCATTCAGACGTGATGCGGCGCACAAACGGCGCCAATAATTTTCTAATGATTCAGCATTACATACGCGCGCATTACTTCCCGCGCGCATAATACGTATAAATCTTAATAATAGGATTACATCTCCGCCATTTGTGGCTTCTCCGCGCGGGCAACCAATACGCACGATTGCAAGAGAATCGAATTATTTATAGTTTCGTTATAAAAAATAAAAAAACAAAAAAAAATTGACGTCAAATACAACTTTTCACTCTTCCGTATTACACGGGAGTGTACGATAGCAAATTATCATGTATCCTTTTCACAATAGACACACATCTTTCATTATGTTCAAACGTGCGATACTGATTACACGTTACCGCGCGATAAGATAAATTCGATAGAATATGATTTCAGTCGTACGTAGTATATCCGTTAGCATTCCTGTACCTACCTACCTACTTAACAACAGACGGTGGCGCGCGCGTCGTGACATGATCGTTTCATTTTGTGCAACAATGCGTATGGCGTCGGTTCCGCCATTCGGATTTACATTCGCGCGCCCTCTCTCCGGGGCGAGCTGAGGGTCGGACATAGATACCGCGTATACGGTTAGATCGCCAACAAACGGAGGACGAGGAGGACTTATAGTTAGACGACGAATAGTACACGTTGCTGCGTCGTGTAACGATCGCTCACGGTGCAGGGACCACCGCTACGCGCGCGTATATCTACTATATGACGAGCGCAACGATATTCCGTCCTGGAATTTCTCTCGTGTTCGATGTGGTCGCGACGTTTCGCGCGCGGACAAATTGCCCCGATCTATCACGCCGCCCATGGGTTACAAGGCTAATCCAATTTGTATACGGCGCGATAGTCCCCCAGCGGGACGTCGTCGTCCATTGACGTGACACTCGCATCGTCGGAACGCGCGATGTCGCTCGGATTCGTCGTTGACGAATGGAAGAGAAGCGTGGAACCGAAACTGGAAACACTTAGAGCGGGATGTATTATATCTCTACTGAGAGATACCAAAAAACAATGTATTCGTGTCCTATTGCGCGGAGGACTAGAAGGACGACGATGGAAAGAGGAGAAATTAGAAAAAATAGATAGGATGATTGAAGATGGTTGAAAAGAACAAAGAGACAGAAAAGAGAGAAAGAAGGAAAGAGAAAGAGAGAAAAGAAGAAAGATAGATCGAGATAAAAGGACAACCGCGATTGGTTTACAATGTTTTTGGCGAAATGTACAAAGAAAAGACGAGAGAAAAATAGGCAAAGAGAAGTTTTGCAAATCAGAAATTGAAGAGAAAGAGAGAAAGAGAGAGAGAGAGAGCGCAGAGGTCGTGGAATCATGCAGCTCATCACGCACGATGACAGCACAGTAATAAGGATTCCGCGCGTACCATCATGGGAACTATCGCGATACGTGCCGCAAATAACCGTGAAATCCAACCGTGACATTCGTCCTCGTTTCGTCTGACGTTTGAAAATGTGAAATCGATGTTCTTTGAAAACCACGCGTACAAAAAAAAATTTTATTTTATTAACGATTTGTCTTTTTTTTTTTTTTTTTAAAGAAATTAGTCCCGTCTTGGTTGCATCACGCTTTGCTATATGAGCCATCCTGTACACGAAAAAGACTCAGCGGGTATTCCACTACAGTGGTAGCGCGTCGGTAGAAGAGAATAGATTTACTCGTGTTTACTTATACGCGCCGATACGTTCATTAGAAACTTCCAACGAATCCGAATCATTAATATTCATTTGGAGATCGTGTCTAGTCAAAGCTTACAAATCGGTCGATAAAATCGACTCGACCGTTTTCTTGTGATATTATCATGTTCGGGACGCGAGGAACTCTTTTTGAGATACATGTAAAATTCGATAATGAGATCTCGACGAAGAGAAGCCTTCGGGCGTGTTGCAGTCGCGAAACAGAGAAGCCATGTATGGCGAACGACGACGGCTTGGCGGTCTTGTATTTCGGCCTCGATAATCCCGCATAGAGAAAAGGAAGAGAAAAGAGGAGTCAGAAGAAGACGAAAGAGAGAAAGAGAGAGAGAGAGAGAAGCTTGCGGTGCCGCAGCGGACAAAGCACAATCAAAACCTGACGAAAAACACCCGAGTCACTCTCGACTTAATAGCTAATTATCAATTAATTAAGAGAACCGACGCTCCGATTTCGGCGCAACACTCGGGCTCGACGGTCTTGGTCTCCAGATTCCTTTTACAGAAAATTTGCATCTCATGAACATTATCGAGTCGTTATAAGGCGGGACGTGTATGCAACAATGTATCATATATATATATACATACATCGAGCGAACGGCCGCCCGTAATGAGTTTTTTCGATACATCCTACGCAATAAAGGAAGATGGATGATACAATCCCCCATTACGGGGGATCTCGACATAGGAACTTAATCGCCGCGCAAATGGAATTGTTAAATTGAATCTTCCGAGTTTAAAATCGATAGAACGTTGATGTGAATAGAGAGTAAAGCGGATGTATTACAAGTCTTTACACGATCGCTCCGGATTGCGACACCGGTCTGGTCGTATGTCATAGCGTGGCCTATATCTTAGTCACACATTTATCATATCTCTCCGGCGTCTTATTTACGCACGTACAAAGCCATACGTTTTGCGTATCAGTCGCGATCAAACTGGCGTCCATAATTCTTACGAATGTTCCTCTCGGAAATTATTACCAAAGGCTGCAATCGAATCTATTAAAACTGCATCTATGAAACTAGATGTGGGATTATTTCAAGTATCGGAACATACGTGCACTTCACAATATTTATTTTGCAAAATTTGAATTGTTGCATCGATAATTTTTGTTTCTTTTTAAAATTTGCTTAATCTCGTAACATTTTGCGTCGTAAGGGGAATGACGCTCGCAATAACAACAAACGGTAAAAATAAAAAGGTCAATCGAGCAAATAAAATTTTTTGTTTAGTTATTTAATTTATTAATATTAATAAATTAAATAACCAAATTACGACTGAAAAGGTCTCAAGTTAGGGACGAAACGTTTCGTGTTTTAAATGTAGGTAATCTTATTTATTTGAATATATTCAACAAACTTTTATTTGCTCGATTGACCTTTTTATTTATATATTTTGCGTCGTAAACAGCTGATAGTTTTATGGCAAACTGTTGCAATCAATCAATAACTTGATATCGCAACGCGGTAGTTTTTCTGTCTCGAGTGCAACACGTTTGAGAGCAACCGTTTGCGCAAAACTGTGCAGAATGAGGGAGCGGTATTTGCGCATCTTCGACACGAAAATACCGCAGTCTAAAGTCTAGGAGACGCGATGTACTCGCGTGCTGACTATAATATCGGATATATTGGATAATGATAAAGCTGCGCGCACCTACATTGCGTCATACGGGTGATTGGTTATTAGTTTTGGCCGTGCGATACGATCTTAATGGGAATACTTAGGTGGGAGGCTCCAAGACACCGAGAATGATCTATACTACGGATCGCGTACGCGCATCAGACCCGTCTGATAGATCGGCCAGGCCCTATTCGTGGGACCTACCGTATATACACCACGTTTCTCCTTCGCTCCTTCGATTCCTCCTCTCCTCTATACACTTCTACTCGTAGTGTGATACTCACACGTAAGTCTATGTTTTTGACTGTGTGAGTGAGTGAGTGTGAACGCACATCACCGTAAAGCCTCCGTACATACGGCGAACAGCGAACCAGCGACAACACAATGCAGCCAACGAGAACCGATAAGATCGGAACCCAAACTGCCGAGTGTCGAGAACGCCCGCTGGGACCCACGCCTTTTTTGCACACAACCATCCAGTCCACCGTTCATACAGACCCTACCTTCCATCCCCCTCCCCCCGTCCTTCGTCCGTCCCTCATTGTTATTATTAGGATGGACGAGGCCCTCCTCGCTTTACCCTTTAGCTCCGGAAGAGCGATACGAGTCCTGGATGGAGTCACTTCCTACCGAACAGCTGCCCCCTTTTTGGTTTCCTGATGCTTCCCCTACGGGACACGGTAGTAACCTCCTGTTTTGTACGCTTCAAAGCGCACGTTACAGTCCCGGTTATGAAAATTAGCTCGATGCCACGCGAATGATATTGAATCAAGAGACAAAACTGCTATTACACTCATAATAATAATATTTAATCTATTTGCGAAAAATTGCAACAAGTACAATCTCTTAGTCGAGATATTTGTTTCGCAATGAATTTTTTAATTTAGGGGATAAATTGGGTATTTTACATATTACTGATGCAAATCACTCTATGTGAATTTTCGAATTAATTTTAATTTTAATTTTGATCAATTTACACATGGGAAGTTAAAAAATATATTTACATTTACACGGACATCCAGCAGGGTTTGTATTGACCTTAATACTTAGTTTGCAATTTTCACTAGCACTTAAAATTGTAATTACAATCACGTTGAATTGTAAGATTAAGAAGTATTTCAAGCCCGTTAAATGGTGAGGGTCGAAGCAAATGAGAGCCGATATACTGGATGTTGATATATCTTGTTTATTAGATTATTTATAAATAATATATTATTTAATAAACAAGATACACCAACATCCAGTATATCGGCTTTCATTCGCGCCTCGACCCTCACCATTAAGTTCTCAAGAGCCTTTTTTACTCATCAAGCCCGTTAAAGTTTTATTTGACGAAAATAAAAACAATAAATACTCAACGTATATACGTAGCATTAAAATACTTGCCGTTTTTTTAGCTACGTAAGTCAAAATTATAAATCGCATGCTACGTACAGATTTTTTCACAGATGCTTTTATCTCTACTATATCATATAAGAGCCACTAAATATTTCGCGTAACTTTCTTTATTTCTGCGCGTTATGACCGTAGATCTGAAAATTCCTCAAATAAATAGAAAAGAAATATCGCAAAACTAACGCAAGGTATTTAATAATTCTAGTAAAGTGAAGACATATATGAGGTACCTAGTTTGTACGGACGTGCTAAATGGCATTCTGGGCGAATTTTCTGTATTGCGGCTTCGAGGTACACCGCGCGCTCTCTCCCCCACAAAGACGGTGACCGCAACCAGTTACTACTCCCGCTTCATAGTGGTAAGCACATTAACTAACGCGCAAGTGACGCGGCCATATTTTCTTCGGCAGTCGTCAGCAGAGCGGATGAAACGTTTGATGAACCGTCAATCCGCGGCGATGCGCTTTCCGAGATTTACTGTCACTTCAAAGCTCCTTCAAAGAAATAGAAATCTTGACCGAAGGAGCGAAACAAAGGGTTTATTTATACGATATTCCGAAGGACATTTGATTACGATGATGACGCATCTACGTGCGCGTCCCGCACACGCGCAATTGATGTCACAACGTAGATTGACGATTATCATATTTTTCACGTCTGACGTTTATAGTTCGTGAGGCGCTTCTTCTCTACGTATTCGTACGTTCGCACAAAACTTATCCGCCTCTCATGTGAGAATTTCTCTCTCCCGCCACTGTCTCGTCGGCTCGAGGTAAAATACAAATGCGATTCAACGAGACGCTCGCACACGAAGAGTGTATTTCGCCAATGGTGTGACGCGCACATTTAAACGCGCGTTATATCTCACTCTTTACGACCCACGGAAGCCTCTTCCGAATCGTCAAATCATCCGAATGAATAGCTTTATAATTGTGCGCTCGAGAAACGAGATATTCGCCGGGACCGTTCAGGTCTCTTCAGGGATCGAAAATCTATTTTTATCACACAACGGATTATTGCACAATCTGTGTGTCCAACTTTCTAGAAATAATTTATTTGTTTTTTTTTTTTTTTTTTTTTTTTTCATTTCAAAATTTGCAGCTGAGGTCTTACGTCATTTTTAAGGTCTATGTTTAATTGTTTAACTCTTAAAAGTTATTATACAAAAATCACGTTAACCATTTGCGGCACAGTGGCAAGTACTTGCCACCTTCTATTCATCCATTTTAGTAATATATAACGCACTAATTCATCAATTTTGATGAAGTCTTTATGGATCTTTCACTAAATAAGAATTTGGTATTTATGATCCAAATGTCAAATAATAAAAGATGATATATTTTTTATTATAAACAAATTCATGAAAAATAAAAGAAACGCTACTTTAGCAGAAAAAATTTATTTATGAGAAATAATCTTCTATAAATTAATATTGATTGAATATGAATTCTACGTTTTTTGGATCGCTGATTACGAATCTCGAGTTAAAATTCCAAAATTCAAAATGGTGGACAAAAAAGTAAAAAATTTTGAATTTTGAAATTCTGGACTTTAGATTTGTGTTCAACGATCCGAGACAAATTTTTAGGAAAATCTATTGGATAGAAAAATTTGTATCGAAAAGGGTTAATGCTATATCATGAATAAAATTGCAGTCCCCGTATATACAGTTTTATTTTAGAAATCAAAAAAGTCGTCAAAACAGTTTAATTGTGTGAGTAAATACCCTAAATTTAGTGTTGCTCTCTCTGATGGTCACCTTTTTCTAACAACATTAAAACAAAATTTGCGTGTGAAATTTCACCCACGATAGTCTTTAAGGATTAATAAACATATAATATGATGAAGCAATATATTGTATACATTTACATCTATAGCAGAAATCTGTGGCCTTCAGCTGTAGACACGTTTGAAAATTGCACGCGGCCTTCGTAGGCAGCGGTCTCGCTCTAAAATCGCCGGCTGCGAATGTGTTAGATCCTTTTTGAAAAGATTCCATTTCGGAGAATCACAGAATTCGTCTGGAGTCCAACTCCGATGAAGTTTTAATACGCAATATTTTTACCGAAGTGGGAAAAAACAGGTAGGATTCGAAGCCGCGGGTGGATTCGCAGAATGAAACAGGACGAGGGGGCGAAGGAGGACGACGAGAAAGAAACTCTCGAGAGAAGGAGGTGATGAATCCTCGCGATTAACACGTCACCGTGGAAGAGCGTGTTTAATCAGTGTGCGGAGAAGGCGCTGCGGGGCGTCCGCATTCGGACCGTCGGTCCTGTCTGTCGTTGCACCCCTTTTCAAAGCGGCCGGAACACCCCGTCATAAATAACGGGGCGTTCTGGAGCCTTCCGAGTCACGGGGGGATGACCACGGTGGTAATTGTGAGTTACGCTAAGGGCCCTTGGGGGCCCCGTGTAGACCCGCGGGACATGTTCCGAAATTAACGATGATAACGATGATCAGAAGTAGCCCTCAATCCGGCAACAAAACTTCCGGCCGCTATCTACCGGGAGTCTCGATTCCCGCGGGCTAAACTTTTCACCTTCTATATCATAATAATCACGGTGGTAGCGCCGACACCCAAAGCTATGAATATTTGAAATACGACGTAGAGTAATCACGAACTATCATATAAAGAAAATTAAATGTTCGGAGCGGTTGCGCTCTCATTCCGATTGCTCGATAAGATACCCTCGCACGCGCGCGCGTCTAACATAATTAAAACATAAAACTACATTTTAGAGACACGTGTGTAAGAGACAAACAGAGATGGAAGATTTAAAAAAATATAGAAGAAATAATTAACTTAATTAGCTCGCATTTGAAAATTGAAATCATTGCCGTCGTGATCATCTCGTAAAGATTCATTGAGCATCATCACCTCTCCCCGGCGCTCGGATCGAGTCAAAAACGGGAAAACAACTACGTGGAACGAAAGGTGGCGAGAAGCGCGAAAGGTGGAACGACGGGTGGCGAATCAATCCGTGTAATGTGGTTCTTTTGAAGGAAAAAAAAAAAAAAAAAAAAAAAAAAAACGATACAGACGAGACTCGCGCCTGTATGAAAAAAGCTCACTGATGTCGGACCGGCTGCTGAATCACGGAATAATACCATGAATGAGTTTCCAATCTCACCGTGACGTTACACGAGACAGACAGTAACTCCCATCGTCTTATTGAATTGTTTTTATAACTCATGCTTTCTACACCGGCTTGTAATCCACTTTTCCCTGGAAAATGTATTATTTTACGGTGCCGCGATTTTTGCGACGCGCAATTATTGTCTCGAGAACACAATCGTAAGAATTCGACAGTTTTGGTTGCAGATGTAAAAATTAATTATTAATTTAAATACAAACAATATCTTTATTCTCACCATTTCGTTTTCTTCGCTCGTCTCGTTTTTGGAGAAGACAAATTAAAAATACAAACTCGCCGTATATTCTTTTATATCGCGAGTATATATAAGTCCGATAATTACCTACATGTATCATCAAAATGTACAATGTATATTTAAAACCGTATAACATATGTATACCAAGTTATAACAAGATAACCAATTGGCTGCTCAATTAATTCGCCGACCGTTATCAAAAATATTGGTGCAATCTCGAGGCGCAGCTCTCGTCATTTTTTTCTTCTCCCCCTTGGCTTGCCATTATTTTAACGACGTAATATTTGCTCAATACGCAATCGAGAGATCTTCCCATTAAGGGCGTCGCCGTTTGCCAATGCTACATGCACCTCAAACTCATTAATTAATCCCGCGGAATTCCCGATCGCGTAAAAAGCGGGATCTACGAACGATGGGAGGGCTAACGGAATGATTATCTCAGCTCCAATCTCGCGTAACTCATCTCCCGCTACCGTAAGTGAAGGACGAGCTCTCTTCTTGCCGAATGAAAATGGCATCGACGTTATTAATTAATCGCGCGTCGCCTACTCTCTCTCTCTTTCTCTCTTTCTGTCTCTCTCCCTCGCGCAACGCCACGCCGACCACCGCCGACAATGTCTCCTCGATTGAACGCGGTGGCCCTTCAGGACCACCGATCATCTCCGGACCCCGGGGGAGAGGAGAAGGTGGGGTGCTCGGTCCCAATTCTCGTGGCAAAAACCGGCCGCTACGCAATGTCGAACCCATAAACAGCTTTTTAACCGTTGCACGCACTTGAATATTCAACGAGTGCGAACGCACAAGCGGCCACCTTCTCTCCCGCGACCCACTATATGAAAGTGGCAATTAATATTAACTTTTTTTTTTTTTTTTTTGTTATTACATTCGATTTCTTGCGCGGCGTCGAAGAACGTCACGTCTCGCTCTCAATTCTAACTTTTAATACGAACGCATTGCGATTCAACACGCTGGTATCCAGCGCGCATACCAATCGCGTTGGCAATATTTGCGTTGGACATAAAGAGAAGCTCTTTTTTTTCTTTGTCTTTCTTCCTTTCTTTGCAGTTGATAAAATTTAATTTAGTCAAATTTAAACTAAATTTCAAGAAATTACTCAATATCAGCTCGTTTTGCTCTTAGCGCGCCACAGAAAATTCTTTCGAGTCCATTCTTTTCTCCTCATATCTTTTTAATTCATTTGTGTTCTCCGATGGAATTCCTGAAAAAAAATGTTTTATTGTCTCGTATAAATGTCAATTACCGACTAGTATCGCGTTGAGAAAACCGGCAATCGATCTTCGATTCGACTCGAGCGCGGTATTATTATGGTTTTATTGCCGTGGTTGTTAAGTGCGTGCCCACATTTCCATGATAAAGAACACAACACGGTGTTTAGAGCGCTATAAATCAACCTCGTTAGCCCGACAGTAGGCGAGAGGAGAACCGTTTTACAGACTGACCTAATTATGTTGTAAAAACATGTAAGAAACCGAATGCACAGACAGAAATTCGAACGAAGTGATTGAAGTGTCCGTAATGTGCTTTGTTTCGCGCGTTTACGTTTCGATCAATATCAAATCCGTAGACATGTATTTTATTATGTGTATATTTTTCTTCCTTCGTATATTTTGGATAGCAAAACCAAAATATAAAAAAAATTTTTCACCGCATATTTCTCGACAGATGTGTCTGATTCTCATATTATATCCGCGTTTGTATGTTAACTCTTTAGATCTCAAAAATGACGACGAGTCAGCCAGACCGGGTTTGTGAGACCCACGCGACTTCAAGATGGAATATCTCCGTGAAAAATTAATATTTTTTCAAATTTTTTTTTTTAATTAAAAGTTTGAACGATTCTGCGTCGATAAAAACAACAAATTGAAAAAATTTCTAGTAGTTTTGAAGATAAAACTATCTTCAAGTTAAAAAAAAAACTTTTTTCTAGAAACGCCGATGCGCAATTTCTGAGTGGGTCTGAGAGATCCGCGTCTGACAACGAAGAGTTATATAACAAAAACCAGAATACAAATTGATGGCGATTAGTATTAAACGAGCGGAAAAAACCTGTTAAACTGGCGAAAATTCGTTCATCCTGGCAATAGAAACGTATATATCCGTTTTAGAATCAAACGCGCGTAAAGTTACGATAGAAATCTCGTCGCCCGGCGCTTGCGCGCGCGATGGAATTTATCCTGCGACACAAGTCTCCGACCTTCGTGATGCAAAATGAAGGAGAAAACCTTAGAGAGGAAGGGAGGGAAGCTGGATTAGCGGCGGCCAAGGGGAAGTGGATCGGTGCCAGATGCCGTGCTCCCAGTGGGACGCCAGGCGCCCCGGGAGTGAAGACGTTCGAGTAATTGGCCCTCTGCTTCGATTCCGACTGCTGCGACCGCAGGGCACCCGATTCGGCGGCCCTAACCGAACCAGTCCTCTCGTTACAGTGGAAGCGCTCGTCTTGGTGTCGGCGGGGAGCTACTGATTACAGACTCGCCCGCAGGAGCCTCCCTTCGCGCCCTCCCCTCTTCCCCCACCCCACCTTTTCGTGCCGCCACGTTTCTCTCCGTCGAGCTTTCTTCTCGTGGTTCGGCAACTCGCCATCACCTCGTATACTCGATACACGTGTTGCTCGCCGCGCATAATAAGACCATCCTCTTCACCGACGTTCCCTCCCCCGATCCTCGTCTTCGTCGTCGCTTTCGATGGCGATTCATCGAGTTCTCGGGAGCTACCGGTATCGACTATCCCCGTTCCCGAATCTGATAGTTCTTCATTCTTCATTTACAAAAGTCAGTTCGCGAACGCACAAATTTCCTCCCCCAGCTTTCGCGACGTTACATACTTGTTACATTTTTCTTCAATGCGATTTCTTCAACACAAAGATTCGATAAGAGATCACGATATACTTCGACTCGAGCATCCACCTCCTCTTACGAAAATATCCGATGTATTTTAGGGCGATAAAAAAAAGAAAGAAAAACTCGCGAAGGAAAATAAATCAGTCGCGAGAGTATTTTTTTGAAGAGACGATGACGGGGCACGGCGATTGGCGTTGATACGCGCGCGTGATTGTTCTTTCACACTTGCGCGCGTTCGCCTTTCGCGCGGTCCACACATCGCTCCGAATCGAGTGCCGTCAAGGATGCGTCGCGTAGGCGGATGGCAACCTAGGCGCCTTTGTGGAGTTCGTTAGAGCACAATGCATCGGGATTAGGTGCGTGGGAGAGAGTGACATACTTAAATGTTTTTAGAATAAGCATTTAGTTAATTATCCGGTTACGTTTGTCCCCGTTTCGTCGTCTCATTCTCTGCGTCTCTCTCTCGACGATGTATAGGGACGATGATTATTCAATAACACGCCGAACTTGAACTTTGATCGCCGATAGTGAGACGGCACGGTGAGAATCTCGTCCGCGCGCGGACGACGTTTGATGTATCTCTTTCAAAAATGATGATGACACATCAAACAATAATCGAGTCTATCTCACACGGCGAAGAGACGCAGAATCTTATATAGATAATGTGTTTTAGATAATTTTCAATTATGTTTGCTATTATTATGCTGTTACTTATTTTTTTATTATATTTTTTTATCTTAATTTATTATTATTTTTTTATATTAAAACAAAGATAATATTTGAGAAGAGATCTACAAAGTTAAAAATAAAATGTATAAACAATAGAACCCGACGCTGGTGTCAATACGCAAATGTTTATTATACTAAGATTATTAATTACTATGCCTGTTTTATATTTATTACTTACAGATTTGCGCTCACTTTGGCACGATTTACATTATTTTTGTCTAGATTTTATATTAGTTTTTTTTTAATTACTGAAGAAGACCCAAAATATAAGATTGAAAACGTATAACCTTTTGTTGAACTCGAATATAATTTGTGTCGGCTTTATTTAATCTTTTATTCATTTCGTTTTGATGTTAAATTGTAGGCAGTTTTTTTTACAATCTTTATATTTCTATCACAATTATTCAATTTTATTTTTCTCATTTTTGTTGTTTCTTTGATTTTCTCGAAAGTTATTTTTCCAAGAATCAGCGCTTCGTTCGAATCTGGCGCAAAAAGATTCTGTCCTTACCGAGATGCTAATTGTCTCGCGTGATTACAGCCCGGCATCGTTCCATCGTGATGTTCAACTCGTCGGCTGCGCATCGAAGACGCGGATCGCGCAAGAGGCGAAGCAAAAGAAGGATAGCGTAAATCAATCAACGAGAGTCTACGAGAGCATTTCGACGACGAGATCGTCGAGGGATAATTGGAGCAGCGACAAGTTGATCAGCAGCGTGGCTCTAACCGCGGCTTCTTTCCCGACGACGCGGCGCGTCGGAATGGGGGAATCGACTTACTACTACACCCCGTCCTACTCGATTATCCTCGACGGAGCCTTCGCAGGAGCCCTTAGTCATCATCGAGGGCCCGCATCGCAGGCATGCCTCGCGGAGAGACGCAGCAAGAACAGGACGTTCAGCGAAGTCCTTTGCAACAGTAAGGACGTCATTGCTTATTCAGGCGCAATGACCTGATTGTTAGAGTATTTTAATAAAATCGTGCGTCACTCGATTCCAGAGAATTTCAGACTCTCACTCAGATGCGTCATGCGCGTCCTCGATCTCGTTTATTGAATCTTTCTCTCTCTCTCTCTCTCTCTCTCTCTATCTATATCTCTCTCTTTATTGTTATTTTTTGTTTTTGATATACTTTTTTATTTTTATCTTTATTAAGTTTTTATTTCTTTATTTTTTTTCTTTGTTTCTTATTTTTATACTCATTTATATTTGTTTTGGATATATTTATTTTTTTTTGTATTATCTTTTTTGTTTGTCTACTTATGCGCTTGAGAGGTTCTTCCCAGGGCGCTTTATAAAGCTACTAATTTTAATTGTAATTCTCTCTCTCTCTCTCTTCTATAAAGAAACTCAAAAAAAAAAAAAAAAACGGCATACATGCGTGATCCTAAGTAGCTCGTTACGAAAGAATCTCATCAATTTGATTGAATGTGTGTGCAATAAGTTACAAAAATAGATCGCGCGCGCGCACATCATGCGATAACTTTGCATTTAACCCTTCAAGTCTAGACGTGGGTCTTCCAGACCCACGCAAAAATTGCGCATCAGCGTTTCTAGAAAAAGCTAAATTTCTTTAAACGCTTATATCTTCGAAACTACTAGACATTTTTTCAATTTGTTCGAAACGCAGAAATGTTCAAACTTTCGACTTAAAAAAAAAACATGAAAAAATATTGATTTTTCGCGGAAATATTTGATCTTAAAGTCGCGTAGGTCTCATAGACTCGGTCTGGTCAACGTCAAGTCTTGTCGTCATTTTTTAAATCTGGTTACGAAGAGTTAAAACTTAACTCTGATTATGAGTAACATATATAAAGTTTTATCGCGGACTTTAGTTAAAGAAGAACAGACACACAACTCGGGATATATTCGCGAGATTATTTTTATGAATGACCGTTTTTTCATGGCCGTGTCAATTACTGCGGTGACAAGCAGCGCCCGACACATCGAGAGAAGATCAGCTCTCAGAATGTGGTATCGACTTTTACGATGAGTCACCGGCGACGTCGATCTTCGAGAGAAAGAAAATCTACTGTGCGCACCGGCAAGAATTATGCAAAATTAATCACGTGTAGTGGTGTGTCACATTACCAACTTTGGAACTCGAAGAGAATCGCATATAAGAGAGACTGTGCGCGGAGAGGAATAACGTGAAGAGCAGAAGAAGATTCCTCTCGGTACGTACGGTCGACTCATACGTACGGAGGTAATGTTGATTGCGAGGAATCTTCGTATCGGCTTCTCTCCTCTCTTCAGATTCTCCGGTTACGCATTTCTTATTGTCGCGCGACTCTCAAGAGTTCTTTCGAGAGAACACTCCGACTTCCTACGCATGTTGCAAATTCAATCAAATCTCCTTACTTTGTTCTTCTCGTCTTTCTCGGTTTCGCCTCGGCGCTAAAAATAAATATTTATAACATAAAAAATAACGTAGCTATAAAATATTTATAAATATTTATAAAAATAAATATTTATACGAAAATCTGTTGGTTTAAAAAAATAATGGATAAAATAGGCCGATTTTAATCTCCTGAGTAGCGAGTAAAAAAAACGATATGTTTTTTTGTAGTTTTTCAACTGCCGAATCTGATTTTGACTTCTAAACATTTTTAATTCGTCGGGAAAGTAATAAAGTCAGTATATGAAGCAATTAAACATATAAAGAAGCTATTACGAGAATGATATGTCAATGAAAGTGTAAAACTAAATTGAAATAATTAATATTATATTAATAATCAATATATATATATATATTACTAAATTGAAATAATCAATATTAAATGAAAATCGATCGATACGTGAAAAACAACGCAGATTAATAAATAAATTCTTACTCGGTCGAAGTGGATCTTGATGCTTATAAATAATTTCTGCGCAAATCTTACGTTTTTTAATTGTAAAATAATATAATGGTAAAACTAGACTACCGTAGTAAAATACTACGACAGTACTAAAATATTTTTAATGAATGGAAATCTGTACACAGAAGAATATAATATATAAAACAAACTGAGAAAAAAATAAATGAGAGTTATTCAGAATCACTCTCGCTATCAATTCTTGCAACGTTATTCTAAACACTTTCTGATGGACGTTGAAAGTGTTTAAATGGATCTTGGATAAAAATCAAGCACAATGTACAAAATTATCACGGCAACGTGGAAGTAACATTCCGGCGACAAATCTTGCATCTACGAGAGTGCATCACTATGGAAAATATTCCAGATAATCCTTTCTTACTAAAAACCACAGATATGATATCTTGAATGTAGATTTTGAATGTATTCCTGTTTTGACCAGAAGACTTTGCTTCTTTATCTAAGTCTAGAGTTGCCATCCATCCTTTTTTCTCCAAACACTGTTCTTTTTTTTAAAGTGTCAGGGACGTCCGAACGGATTTTCCGAAGGCGTCAGCGGTGATTATGACCGTCCAGGGTTTTAGAAAATCTTCTAAATATTCTATTTCACCTGCATTATCTTGAGGTAGAGTAACTATCCGTCCTCTTTTTACCCGGACACTTGATCGCAACTCTATCTAGCCCATACAATCGATGTTTTGTTTGTAACCTGACATTCAAAATCTGCAAATTCAATCATATGATCAATATAGAAGTTACTCGCCTCGGTTGATTATATTTACTGTAAATGAAAATAGTTTTCATCGACGATGTCTTTGTTTTTGTATTGTTTTATTAGCAGGAAAACGCGAATTAATACGTTAATTAATACGTTCGTGCAGTTTCACAATCACGGTGCTAGATATTTAACAGCTCCATGTGCTGATTTCAATACTTGCTCGACAAATTAAAACTTTTTCAAGGTCATAATCAGATTCGACAAGTTCAAAACCTACAAAAAAAACATATCGTTTTTACTTTGGCCTTTCTGACAGTCAGAAACGGTCCGTTTTACTCATCCGTTTTTGCTGAAAATTATTGCGAGCGTTTCCGAAATTATCTCGCTGTTCTTTTTGTCCGCTCGACACCTTCGACAATGCCGAACAGCAACGTATTCTCGGCGTTCGCCGTATGGTAGCACGAGAATCGCGCGCTATCTTGATGCAGATAACTCTTTCTCGTTCTTCCTCTCCCTGTTACGTCTTGCGCGCACTGTTACTTCTCTCTTGTCTCCTGCTTTTTCGCGTGTTCTTCCTTTTTTCCTCTTTACGGCAGAGACGGCGGCGTTTCGCGCGCGCGCGGCTTCGCCGCCGCCGCCTGCGCAATTTCGGTGCGGCGCGCGTTAGTGCGTGTGCGCATGTGTGTATTTTATCACCGACATTCTTTCTTTTTTTTCCGTCTTTCTCCGGTTTTCTACCTTTTTTTTCACGACTCTTCGACACACGTGATTCTCTTCTTCCTTCAATTGCAATCGTTTTCTCTCTCTCTTTCACTCACTCTCCAACGCAATGCCGAGTATTCTCGCAATTCTCGCGAACTCGTGTAATGACTTTTGAAAATAGCTGAGATTTACCGACTTATATATCGCAACGACCGTGAGAGAAACGCGGTAATCATTTCCTTAATAGCCGATAGTATCCTGCGCCCCTCCCCCTTTCTTCCCCCAGATCTCTCACGTAGATACTTTAAATCTTCTACGTCTTCTAAGCAACGGCGGCGGTCGGTAGCGGCGAATCACGGGGAGGCATCGGTGTTTAATGTAGGTCCACCGCCGATGATCGTGACGATAAACGCGCAGGTGCGATACCGCGAAGGAGCTTAACGAAGAAAGATAGGAAGGTTCCGAGGGCAAACTTGAGGGGATGGGAGGGGAGAGGAGAGAAGAGATGCGGCGTGTCACGTCGTCGAGGCTGCAACGTCTGCTTGAAAACCGCGGCATTTCAGGAAGAAGGCGTGCGAGATAACACGGAGGACGGAGAGGAGAGAAGCGCATTTGACGTGGTTCTCGTTACCCGGGACTGATTGCCGGGACTCGAGCGAGCACAAAACGAGGCCCGAGATATCTATACGGAGAGAGATACTTCGTATCTCGAATTACAGATCTCAACCGAGGGAAAGCCCTTTCGTGGTGGAGTAACCCGCGAGGAAGCGAGGCGTGGAGCGAAATGTCCGTAAGAGAAGGAAGAAAAGCATCTTCACGCAGAACGTTCGGATTCGAAGCGAACCGAGACCCGATGAGATGACAAGAGAAGAGAGAGAGAAAGAGATAGTTTTTTTTCCGCGTTTCTCGTGAGAGATGCAACGCGCGCGCTCGCACGAGCGTGAACGCGAACACAAACGTTACCTACACGCTTGTAGATGCAAAAAACAACGCGCGCGTGCACATCCGTACGCTCGAAGCCCTCGTAGCACGAAGCCAAGGGAGAGATTCGACGGGCTCTCCAACGGGCTCTCTTTGGAGTTCCTCTCGCCCGGTTCTTCAACGCCCGTTGGAGCCCTTTAAGCAACGGCGGAGCGGCTTCAGTCGAGACCCAACTCCTTTTTCCTCGCTCCTCCCGTTCTGTCTCTCTTTTACTTTTATGCAAACCGGCTCCTCACCTTCGTGAAAACAAAACGACGACGAGATGAAGGAACAGAGAAGAGTAGAGAGAGACAGGAATATATAAGACAGGCCTTCGAGCCGGCAGGAAACAATCCTCTTCTTTCCTCTTTCTTCTTCGTTTTGCCGGTTGTCCTCAGCTTCTTCTTCTTCTTCTTCTCCTTCTTCTTGTTATTCTTCTTCTTTTCTTTCCTGCGCGACGCCCGCGACTATGTGCAACTTCTACGAGATCGTCGATCTTCTGATGATGATGACGACTTGAAGTTTCTCGAGAGATCATACAAACGTTTTTTATTTTTTTAAATAAAATAATTCAAAAAATGCGAGATTTTAAGAAGACAACAATGTATTTCGGTGTCAATCATCCTCTTTCTCATTAATCCGTCTTTGCAAGCCGTCACTTTTGTTTTATTTTGTTTTTTTTTTCCAGAAAGTTAAACACCTCTTAACAAAATGTTTGATTAACGTGTAATTGCGTTCGAACTTTTCCCTTGCGTCCATAATACCGGGATAACGAAGCGGCATTTTCCGCATCGGCGTCGAGCAAAGTGGCCCCCATTGTGCATTGTAGCCGAGTCATTAGCCACGCGCGGATCCCAACGTGATTATATCCACTTTCCGTCGTTTACATTTTTGAGAGCGTAAAAGGAAAGAACACGCGGAGAAAAAGTCGACAACTAATCTCACGAGGGTCCTCCGCGCGTATATACATATAATGACTCTTCTTCTCCCGCGAAGAAGCTGACAATTTAATTCCACGATCCTCGTGCTCCGATATCCGGTACGCGCGCACACACACACACACACACATACTTTGGCCCGAGCGAGGTAGTTTATTTAATTAGTCTCGTCGATTAACTTTTACAGATACGCGCGCGCCCCGTACGTACACGCGGCATACGCATACACGCATATCCGATCGCCGAACTCCTACCGTGTTGCTCCGTAATATCGTCGCGAGCCTCGCTTAATCTCGACTGACAGTAATGATTAACGACGCGCGAGAGAGAAAGAGAGAGGAGCGACTCCGATTTCCGAGTCCGACGGACAGCTCCTTCTCACCTGCCTTCGTTCACATTCGTAAGGTTAAGTGGAAAAGCCCGCGACGGGCATTCCGCCGGTCCACGACGAGACGCCGAAGATAAATAGATCTAAGACAATGGGGTCTCTCTCGTTCTTTTTCTCTCTCTCTCTCTCTCTCTCCCTGAGCGAACGAGTGTGTTCTCTTCTGGTCTGGCGGAACAGCGAGTTCACGTGGCTTGAAATTTGCATTCGTCTCACCCTCTCTCTCTTTCCTCCCTCCCCGATTCGTTTATAAATCACTCGACTCTTTCGTGCTCTCTCTCTCTCTTTCTCGCGCATTGGGGTCTCCTCTTTTCTCAGTTCACGAACCGCGACGCCATTCTCCGAGGGACCAGATATTGTCACGGCTACAAGATATATGTGTGTACTACTGTATAGGTGCGATATTATTCCCGCAGCTTTTTCGGTTTCGGTTCCTTTCTTCGAGGAAAGATAGGAGCGATGTTCCATTCACAAAGATGATGCGAGACCGCGGGATACTATTGATGTTTCTTTCTGAAATTGCACAAGTTGTTCGCACGCGCGAGCTGTTTACGAACAGACACCGACACTCTCGCATTATCATTTTTACAATAAAAAGATCACATAGGGTTTTACAAATTCAAAGATGTTTTTCGGGTTCGAACCGCGTTTATAGTGTTATTTTTTTTATATCGACGTTTCGTGAACATTTCAGCTCACATTCATTCATTTCAAGAGCAACCTGATACCAGTCGGTATAAAAATGACACTAACGCGGTTCAAACCCGGAAAACATCTTTGAATGTTAATATCACAACACACCGCGAAAGCATCAAATATCAGATTAAAGTTTTATAAATTTTCAGTAAAATTTGTAAACTTATAGTGATGTTCTCTGATGTTTTCTAAAAAGCGACAAAGTAATACTTTACTTGAGTAGCTGTGGTCATCCTATTAATTTTTTATGTATAATTTATTTTTGTTTGTACTGATGAAGATCCAAACGAAGGAATCGAAATGTCCGTAGAGAGAGAAAAGAGTTTTTTTTTTATATTCAGTAGCTCACACACGGACCATTCGTGTTTCTGAACTCGCATCTGAACTCAAAAAGGTTTCATCATCTCGCGAGTTTATTCCATTTCAGCTTTTACAACATTTTTGTTTGACAAATGTAAAAATAGATAACATTTCGTCATTCCCTATGTATAATTACGTATAAGTATCACATACGGGACTTTCAGTTTGTTGCATAGTGACACTTAGAAAGTCATTCTTTATGGTCACTAAATATTAAAAAAAAATATTCACAAGGTAAAAATTTGAAACCGAAAGAATTCCTTAAGAGATTCCTATTAGGGAAACAAGTGAAGTTTTAAACTTTTAAACTGCTTTTTTCTAAAACTTGCGTTTTGGAGTTACGGGATTATACGTAGGGGCTGACAAAATGTTGTCTATTTTTATCTTACATATTTATCAAACAAAAAGAAACTGAAGTTTTAATGCGATTCATGTCGATAATAGCGTCGAGCAAATATCGTTTATACGAAGCAGAATCGGTTCGAGTTTTACGGTCGCAATTTCGATGCGGCAGCGGCAGTTATATCGTTACATCATATATATACATATATATAGAGCGTACGTCGTGAGCCCCATCCACATTACTCAGGAAATAGGCGAGTTTAAAGCGTTCACGATCGACCGTAACGCGCATTAATAAAGCCGCATCCTCCTTCGCGTTTCTCTCTCAGCCTCTTCCTTTCCAATTTTCTCTTGGAAATATCTCGGGACGTGTTTCAGAAAACATTGAGGAAAGGCACGCCTCGACGTGTTCGCTGCGTTAAAACGCTGCGAAACGTTACCGTAAACTACGTGCTTGTGGGTATATACCACGGCAGCGCGTACAGTCGGTTACATTAAAACGCCGGACGATACCTACATGGTATGGCGCGCGCGCGCGCGCGCGTAGGCTCACCCGGACTGTTCTACAATTTTATAGGCGCGCTCAACTTTTATCCGCTCCCTAATTAATGGCCCATAAATTACGGACGACGAGTCGTTTACTGGCAAGAGCGCGCGCGTGCTGCGACGTGCGCGTGCTCCTCCGCGCTTTAGCTTCTTTCCACACAATCGTATGCAGGTCGCGGCGAAACGAGAGAAAGAGAGAGAGAGAGAGAGAGAGAGAAAGAGAGAGCTTATCTCATTGCGTGTGTTTCACCGGTCGGCAACATGCACGCGGCACCGATACGAACGCGCACCGGCGCGTTACAGGTGTTTAACGCTCGTAAACAATGGCCTACCGATTTGGTCGCCGCCACCGTGAAAAAAAAAAAAAAAAAAAAAAAAAATATCCCAACGAGTCGCGCGCAGATGGCACTGATATCTAGCCGCACAATAGGTGATTATTTTCAGACAGCGACGTCGTCGCATAGAGAAACACTTTTGCGGCTTCTCGGTGCGTCTGTGCGATTTGCCGACCCGATTATACACGCACGGTTTGTTTGTCCCGAAGTAGGAACGAATACGTATGCACAGTTGTTTTCATCAACTTTTTACAACTCAACTGTCCATTTTATCATTTTATAATGATGACAACACAAAAGAATCACGGTCGGAATAAATACACGACGTCCTGTCCGTCCTAAGTATCTCCGTAAATCTGTCTGTACGATTTACCGAGATGTCAGTGTCTTCTAATGATTCGGAAATAGTGGGAATTTAATTTCCACGCAAGTGCGCATAACGGTATTTGATGTTTGAAAGCTGAAGTGCGAGATGAGAAATTGCGCGAACGTATAGCGCGCGAGGCCAATCCTGCCAATCATCGTACACGCCTTTACGCGGATATTCTGAAATCCAGCCACGAAGACCGACGCGCGTAAACCAAATATAAGGTAACTCCGGGATTTGAGCTGCACCGGATTTTATGCTACATAGAGCAGAAAAAATAGATGAAGTGAGGATAATGTGCGTACAATTACTTTGTTACGTGTCTTTATGATTTTATCTGTTTATTGTTACAATTACCGAAACTATCGTGTCAGTTTAGTCGATTTGTCAACGTGATAAGTAGCGCAATTATATTTTACGGATATATAAAATGATTACCACAAGGTTAGGTTAGGTTTGTAAAATGTTTAGCGGTTATTTTGCAATATGTATATGTAGAAGGGTCATAAAGGATGAAGTATAGCAAATTACAACTACGTAGCTCTTGTATTCTTTACTCAGCTAGCTGTCTTATATATCCTACCAGTTTTGGATATTTGGCAATTTTATCATGGTGAGATATATGGCCCGTGCTGTAGCGTTTACGTTTGCGCAGGCATGCGCAGTACTAAACTTTTATCCAGCGAGTTAACCTCAGCATTCATCTCACGTATTTTAGCCACTCTTGCCTATTAATTATTGCCTACTAATATATACTGTCAATGCATAATATTAATGTATCTTACACAAATAAATATTGGAAGATATTATTAGAAGAAAGAAAGTGTTGTAGTTTAAGATTTTTATATGACTTGTATTCCCATCCATACATGGCCAAATAACCCACTCCTATGGGATATATGGCAAAAATGCAAAGTTTTTTTTTTTAAGATTTGTTTTAAAATATAAGGAATAAGAATTTTGTATTCGTAATTTTTTTTATAGTAAAAGACAGTATAGAATTTTTATTGGCATAGTTAATTTGTCTCTAACATTGTAAGTACTATTTGATAAATTAAGTTTTTTCGATAGGTGCGGCTCATATACCCTAAATGCGAAAATCTCGAAGACCGCGGTGGACTTTTACGCGAACGTCGCGCTTTCCGCGACACGTGGAGTTACTCTCTTACAGAGAAAAAGAGAGAGAGAGAGAAAGAGAGGCTTATTGCCAAAACACGCACAAGCCTTGTCTTGTACAATTTGCTCGAACATGTTCGTCGCGGTCGGAGCGCTCGTTTGAACCGGTCGTGGCGTCCTTTCTTCGTCGACGAGATGAAGAGGATACACGATTTGCCGTTTCTCGGTCCCGTGGGATCGAGGAGCGACGAAATTCACGGTGTAAATTCTCCGAGTCATTCTCTTTCTCCTTCTTTTTATTTTCCTCTCTTTCTTCCTTCCTTTCTCTCGCCTTTTTCCCTTCCTCTCCTCTTATATTCTCTCTCGCAACCCTTTGCGCGCGCGCGCCCTCCTTTGCGAGAGGTGCTACCACCTCTTTCTATACTCTTTTCAAAGACTCACGCTTTGGTTGGTAAGCGCGCGCGCGTATGTGTGTGTGCGACGCGGACCCCCCGCGATAAATCTAAAGGGGGCCCTTCCGCCACGGCTCCGAGAACTTGGTCTCGGGACAAGTCCGAGGCGTAATCCGGTGTCGACGACGCGGATCAGTGTCAGGTCCCGTCGTCGAGCTATTCGATACCGTAGATTACACTCCGCTTCTTCCTTTAAACCCTCGAGATATCGCGCGTGTGTACTACTCACCCGCGCACGTATGTTGTGTATTTCAATTTTTTTTTGTACGTGTATATATTGTGACATCTTGTGTATGATTCGATAATTTATAACCGTGTGTAAACGTATAATTAAGGCGTCTCTATTCTCTTTTCTCTATTTTAGACGGCGTCAAACGAACACGACGTGATTGATATTTGATTATAGAACGTTGTTAATCGCGACCGGTTCTCGTTTAAAAACTGTGGGATCCATCTTTTTTTTTTTTTTTTTTTGGTTCTGGTTATATATTAATATTTTTTGGTTATGTGCTTTTTGTTTTCACCCGGATGTCTTATCTC
This sequence comes from Pseudomyrmex cubaensis, assembly GCA_014825685.1. Lineage (NCBI taxonomy): Eukaryota > Metazoa > Arthropoda > Insecta > Hymenoptera > Formicidae > Pseudomyrmex > Pseudomyrmex cubaensis. Next base: position 25,627 of record QVOA01022288.1, read on the forward strand.
GTTTTCGTGTTTTTTTACTATTCGCCGTACGTGCACACATGTAACATACAACGAACGCGTGAAGACGGATGCCCGCGGTAAGGTTCACGGGATTGATTACCGCAGTCAATAACACGGGTGTGTATATTGATGAGAGCGCGGAATGAGAGAACGTTAACAGGTCAATGAAATTATACTGTTACAAAGATTGATGCCGTTGTGATTGGTGATTGATGATGACGCTTGGCGCAAAGCTAAGTGCCAGAAAGCGGTTTTCACCCGATCGCTTGACCATTCCGTCGAATTTGTTTCACCGGCGCGTTACAATTTGTATTCCACGACAGATGAATGTCGACACACCGCGCTTCTTGCTATACGTTAATTTCGTGCGAATATAGACAATAGACACAGTGTACGAACTCTCTTCTACAGGAATTAAAATTAGATATCTACATTTTAAGATAAAATTTTGCTCCTATTTGTTTTTATTTTATTAAAAGGTCATTAAAAGAAAATTCTGATTTTGATAAAACTTTGCACATATATAAGGGAGAGAATAAATAGACGAATATTTTATGGATATTTTCAGTTGCTGCCCAAAAACGATTTTAAGGCATGAAATCGTCTCTCATATGTAATCACGGCTTCTCTCAATATATCTCGAAATATTTTTTGAAGATATCAAAAAAAAGTTTCATAAAAATACCTCTATTTAATTATCTTAATAAAATTTGGAAAAAATAATTAAAAAACATAATATAAAAAAAAGTTTCATAAAAACACCTCTATTTAATTATCTTAATAAAATTTGGAAAAAATAATTAAAAAACTTAGTTTTTTAAATTTTATTAAAATAATTAAATAAAGGTGTTTTATAGTAAAACTTTTGTATAAAACATTTTTTGATATCTTCTATAATTTTTTACTATATTGAGAAAAGCAAAAAACCATTTTACAAATGAGAGGATATCATTCCTCAAAACTTCAGTTGTTTTTGGACAACAACTGAAAATAATTAAAAAAGGACCCAAAAACCGATAACCTCCACTAGTGGTGGTAGTTTTGGGTTCTTTTTAAATTACGTTTTTATATTACAAAGCCAATATTTAACTATTTAACAACTGAAAATGTTTCCATTCATTTGTTAACTTTCTTCTCTTACATGTATGCAAAGTTTTTGCTTATGTATATGTATATACATAATTGTCAAGTTTTTCATATATGTATGTGTATTCAAGTTTCATACTTAATGAAACCGGTACTAAGCGCAGTAGGTAAAGCACATATTAAATGATTAGAAAGATCTGAGAACGCAACTAGCAAGTTTGTCGAACAGCTCGATAAATTACTCTTTCCGAGTTCGCTAAGATTCTATCGGCCGCTACATCAAGACTTCTATCTTTTTTTTTTGTTTTTTCTAAAGACGTTCAAAACATTATCGCGCTTAATTACGGTATGCAAATGAACTCCGCGCGATCGGGTAAAGTAAAATGGTTTATAGCCGACGGAAAACCCCGTACGGAACCAATTTAGTAATTGAAGGTAAATGAAAAACGTGAAACTCAGTAAGGGCGGTCTCGGTGTTTCTAACAAGCTCATGGTGGAGTCTGCGGTCTGCGCGATGCTCACTCCGGTCCAGCTCTAGGTACATATACGCCATCAATATGCAATTCCCGGGAAGAGACTGTGTGTAACACGAGATTCGCGCGAGAAATTTCTCGGAAATTCTCGCGTTGCGGTAACAAGTTAAAATTGCATCTAATTCGAGACATCTGAAAGGATTACGCATGCTGGTAAAAAAAAAAACCGGAAGAGAAAAATTGCTTGCGTGTATTCTCTGCAATATGTGCACACGCAAGAATTTTTCTAAAATCCAAGTAAAACGCGGATTCGAGACATCTGAAAGGATTACGCATGCTGGTAAAAAAAAATACCAAAAGAGAAAAACTGCTTGCGTGTATTCTCTGCGATATGTGCACACGCAAGAATTTTCCGCGTAGAATTTTTCTAAAATCCAAGTAAAATCTAATTCGACAGCCCGTTCGAAATCTTGTGTGAAAATTTAATTTTTTTACAAGAAACCTCTTTCGTAGCGCGCCTGTTTCTTCGCCCGCGCGAAGAGGACACGATTTGCGCGGAATTAATAAAAATAATTACGGCGTCTTCTCGGTCAGTCCCGAAATCGAAATCTGATAAAGACCGTAATATAAATGCCGCCTGGACCGATCGCCTTAACGGCGAAGAGACAAGCTACACACCAGACCGCGGACCACCGGATGATCCCAGAGAGAGAAGACGACCGCTGCTGCTTCCTCAGCGAACGACGGACGCCGCGGAATGCGTCGTCTTCGGGCCCTAATGATTCCCGAAGCCGGACCCACCAAGGGGACCCTGATGATATCTAGGCCGTGGTCGCAACCGGGACCTGCAACCGGATCTGAACGTTTTCTGTCTCGTCCTTGCCACTGTCACCGCTAAGGTTTGTACCTCTTGCGCGATGTGTATTTCTACGACAGACGGGCCGCGTTGTATTCTCATCGACAGCTGAGTAATTTACTAATTGCCTTCCCGTGATCGAATTGATACGTGCGCGGTATCGAGCTACGCGCTGTCGTGGAGAATATAAAAGACCAATAATAACTCGATAAAGATTCGATAAGATTCGAGCAAAGGAGGGACACGTACTTTTGGGACACCCGAGAAATTTCAAGATAAACATCAGAGAAGCTAAGCCGTCTCTACAATTGCTTCCATAAGTCAACATCGTAAAAGTGACTAATAGACGTACACGAGATCCGTTCTGAAATCCGTCCGTGTTCGATCTTTCGAGCGAGCGTTTTTGATGAATGACGTTGGGGAATTGAAGATATTCGGTGGTGGTGTAGGTAGCCCGGACGTACGAGTTTGGCCGATCGATTTAGATCCGAAATAATCCATGCACAATGGCACGGCGCAAGAAATGGCATCCCTCCCGTTTTAACCCCGAGGAGAAAAGAGGTGTTGACGTGTCGCGCGACCGATCTCACTCTTGTTGTGTTCCTCTCCGCAACGTTGTGCGCATACTGCTTCCCTTTTATGAACGCGTGTGAATGCTCCTTAAGAAGTGAATGCGACTCGATCTCACCGGCATTGTTATAAACGTCGTCGTCGTCGCCGACGTCGTCCTTCCCGCTCTCTCTCTCTCTCTCTCTCTCTTTCTCTCTCTTGCGTTTAAACGAGGGATAAATGTTCGGATCTCACTCGTTGCGTGAATAGAGGAGTGATGTTTGTTTTGAGTGCAGGTTCTCGCCCCCTTTGTCTCAGCGGGAGCCCCGTAGTCGTTTTCCTTCGATACCTTCCCCAGGCGTCAGGGCTGTTTCTTTGAAATTTTTTTTTTTTTTTTATTCTTTACGATCGCGGATGTATTTGAAAATAATTCTTATACAGAGAGAGAGCGCGCGATAGAACTTCAAAATAATAAATTCAGATGAAGAATTAACGTTGTTACGTGTGTAAATAAAAATAAAACAACATGTGAAGAAAATCGATTCGATTACGTCAAAGTTTTCTCTCTCTCTTTCTCGAATTTTCTTCGAAGTCGAATAATTTCGACGCGTAAACGTACGTTAAAAGAATCCAGACTCGATAAAGACATTAGACATGCTTCTTGTTCTTGCGACGACGGCTTTTGTGCTTTTCTCGACCGAAAAAGAACCATCGCGACGTGAGTGAGACGAAAAGGGCAGCAGCGCGCGCGAACGAATAAAAATCACGAGCGTGATGGCCGTTCTGTCACGGTTCAACTGTATAGTTTCGGATAAGGAAGAGAAGCTAAATAAACAAAAAGAAGAACACAATGATAATCGCGGAAAAAAGACGGTACGCGAGGAGTGCAGCACTTTGTAACGTTCTTTTCATTGATCGTTTCAATGTAACGTCAATCGTTGCGCGTAAGATTGAATTTTTTTTTTTTGAGACGCGTTATTTCCTTGCAGCAACCTACCGCGCGTTAATATTCACTTCAAAACTCGCACCGCTAAAACATGCGGGATAAAAACAATCACGGGAAGATCTTCGCTTCGTATATCTATGCTCATATTGCACGTTTCGATAATTTAATTCACGGAGTAAGCAAACTTATGTTTGTTCAAACGAATTGCACGTTGAAATTTTCGGGAACACTTTTGTGTGCCTATCCATTCACACGTTTATCACATATGTTCCCGTTCATTCGCACCATGTCTCTAATTCACTCCCGTAAGCAACGCGCGCCCGCCGCCTTTCATCTTCGGTGTGTGCGCGACTCCCCTAAACTTTCGAGACGTGTGATGGCAATTGTTTATCTTTCATTACGTCTTTCACTATCTGAAAATCCCGCTACTTTCTTGCGCATTCAATGGAACGCGTTGCCTTCAAAGTTTTCTCCGTTCTCTTCGTAATACGGTCGATAAACAATCGAATTTTTATTGCAATGTCTTTTATGTTTTGAGAGTTCCGGTTCGTGTTAAGTTTAATGTTCGTTAAAACTTGAGATCAAACTTAGAATTTTGTTATTTAGAATTTTTATTATTTTTTTATTTAAAAAATATATAGGAGAATAAAGCGCGCGGACTGTTATTTTGAGAGTTGCGGGTCGTGTTAAGTTTCAATGCCCGTTAAAATTAGAAATTGGACTTAGGATTTTATTATTTTTATTATTTTTTATTTAAAAAATATATAAGAGAATAAAGTGCGAACTGTAGCTTCGGTTCGTGTTACATTTCAATATCCGCTAAAATTTGAGATCGGACTTAGGATTTTGTTTTTATTATTTTTTTATTTAGAAAATATATATATGTATGAAACAATAAACCGAACTGTTGAGATCCTTGCTTCCTTTCTCGCTTGCTTTTCACTTCCAGTTTTTTTTTTTTTTTTTTTAGTTTTATTTGTATTTCTCGTCAAGTGTTTTTTGTAAATAAAGAAACATTTCTCTTGCTTGTTTGTACGCAACAGGCGTTCTAAACGACTTCTAATAGGAGGATGCAACCGGTTGTTTGCAACCGACAGGTGTGTGGAAAACGAGAAACTTTTGCCGGACAATTTGCACGTTCGGAAAGTATCAATCGTCAGTAACACGATAATGTTTTGAGATAAGGTGCTTTAATAAGGTCCGCGTTGTTTGTAGCTTTCATTCCACACGTCACGCATAGATGACAACCTTTCTTCTTCCTTCGCTTAACAAATTCCTCCGTGTGTCATCGATTTATCGGTCACCACGCGGATGCCGAGCCGTACAATCGCGCGATCCGAATGGGAAAGCCTTTTAAAGGATCAGAAGATTCAGGCTAATACCTGAAATGGTGTCGATACATTTCTATGCAAAGCGCTTTAAGCAGACCGGGTTCGTTCGGACGATTAAGATTCCCGCCTGTCTTTAAGGATTACGCCTCGACGCGAGTGTTCGTTGCTTTAACGTTGTTTTACGGCGAGCAATAAAGGAGCCCAAGGCCTCGCAGGTGCAAGAACTGCACACTTTTTGCTTATCTCGCTGAAATTCTTACGAATGCGACAGCGATAACGCGGAGAGACTATTATAACTCCGTTGCCACACCGAGAAAAGAGTAATCGCTCGAGGAATGTACAAAGTATTTCAAACACGCGCAATTGAAATAAAAAAAAAACCGACAGCGTTTAAATCCGTATCAACATACCGATAAGGAACAAAACTGAAGATTTTTAAAGAATTTTAATTGACGTAATATCGCGGGTATTTATTACACAATTAACTTTTCTAATTTTTGGAGGTTTTTTGCCCAAATCTGTCAAAACGATCTTCAAAATTTATCAGAACAAAATTATTTAAATTATCAGAAATATATTATTTATTAAAACTGGTTTTTTGTCAAATAAAAAAAAAACAATCATATTGGCAGACATTTGAAAAAAGATAGAATTTTTGCAACACTGTTTTTTTGGAATCAACTAAAACGCATCGCAGATCCACGATTTATTTTTAGAAAAACGGTTCAGGATTAAGATTAAATTACAGGCATAAATGAAAACCTGTCTGTTCATCGCGCAACTTTAAAACTTTGCGTTTCAATAAAACAAAATTTTAAAAAATAAAAAAAATATCGATATACACGAGACAGCAAATTTATTTTTGTCTTCTCCTTTTCGAGAGTGTATCCGTTTCAAAACGGCATTAAATCGCATCGACAAAAACTCAAGACTTTGCCGAAAACTAATTACATATATCCATCGTAATGACTGTAATTTTCTTCACAATTTCGTTTACGACGTCACCATCCTACGGGTGTGTTACACAAATTCACGAAACATCTGTCAAATCCACATTCGGCAAAAAGATATTTCGTCACGGCGCGGTAGGTTCGCTCGTTTCCGAGCGCAATCTAACCGTTATTTCCCGGTGGTTAACGAAATGCGATGCAGAGAATCGGACAACAGCTGTCCCCTGAACAGACATTAAAAGACAGAACACAGTGAAAGAAAAACCGTAAAAAAACATAGGAAAAGCTGGAATGTGACGGTGAATGTGTTATATTAAAACTTACCGAGAAGAGTGAAAAGTAAAACCGCGCGTAAAAAAATGGATAACCACGAGGAAAAATAAACCGTGAAGGGATGTTCTCACCCACGTAACGAGGATCAGAAATTGTCGAAAACGGATGCACGCAGGAAAAGCAAACAACGCGCGAGGTAGTTTGTTCCGAAGCAAACAACGCGTTTGTTCCGAAGCTTTTTATGCGAAGAAAATGGAAATTAACAAGGTAGCCCCCCCTCCCCCGAGAAACGGGAGGCGAAAGGCTGAGGAAAAATAAACGAAAGGCGAGACGAGGAAAGGGACAACGCGCGCGGATGGTAGAGAGACGGAAGAAGGGAGGAAGGGACGACGACGACGTTCCCGACGCGGCGGCGTGACATGACGCCAAGCCGCGCGGTAAATTACTGGCGTACGCTGAAGAATCCGAGCGCGCCGAGGGTAATTCCTCTGGCGGGTGAGGCGGTATCGGTGGGTCGCATCTCCATGACAAATACTGGCAGGACCTCGCGCGGACGCGGCAGATCCTATCGGTCGGCTTTATCCCCGCAGATAAATGGACCCGCGTATAAACGCCGCCTCACGGTGGTTACGTACACATGTACGCGTGGATGTAAGGCCACCGATATCGATATGCACAGCGGAAACGCTCTCTCTCTCTCTCTTCACGTGCTCCCGGAAGATGATGAGCGTGGTGTAATAAGATAAAGTGTAACACATTGCGCACAATGGCTGCGTCTCACTGAGACAGCCAATCAAATTTGGATCCAAATACATCAACGTAATTAGATCCTTTTGCACGCTTCCGGTCGGCGAAAATTTGCTTCTTTTGGGAAGCGGAATAATCGGATTTTTTGATTACACGAGTCATTATACGACTCGTACAATTTTTTTACAAAACACGCAGACATGCTTTCTCACTGACAGAATATGTTTCACAAGACACCCTGTATATTAGAAGCCATATTACAAGCATTTGGACCCAAATCTGATTGGTTGGCTACTGCGCATCCGCGGAATGTTACACCTTATTTTATTAACCATGATGATGACGAACGATTTATTCCGCGCCGCAGCACGTGTACGTTTTTTTTTTTTTTTTTTCTAAGAGTTGGAAAAGGTCGAGAAAACACGGACTGTATAAAGTTGACTCGTTATCGCACACTTCACAAATATCAAACGTCGTTAGTTCTCCTCATAATCATCGTTTGCCCCCGGAATACCTCGCCGCGAGGTAATTAAGACATTTGTATCGCCGTTTCGTGTGTGTGTGCGTGTGTGTATAGCGACTCCATTCCCTCGGCAATTTAAACTCACTTCTCGTGAACCAGGTCGCGACAGTTAAAACGAGATACGATCGAGACGGCACCGACGGTGTCTCCCTCCCTCCCAATTCGGATCGTCGACCAATCCGTTGCCGCGGGGCCTAATTAATTCCGCCTCTTGCCGGAGTCTACGGTGGGTCCTTATCGGGGCTTGATTAATACGAAACGTGGCCTTATCGTACGGAATTAGCCTGTTTGGCGAGAATCGAATAGCTCGGTCGTCGTACGTGTGCGTGCGTGCGTGCGTGCGTGCGTACATGTATCGCGGATGTGCGCCGCCGCTTATCTCAAAGCACGCGTTTCATTCTCCATCGGCACGCTCGTTTTTGCGTGGGCCCAAACCAGCGTGATGAAAAACCACCGGTTTCGTCTTCAGGAATTTCGCGTTATCGTCGAAGATGAGCTACGTGCGCCGATTACCGCGGCGCTTAACGTTTTCCCTCGCGCGTTTCTCTCTCTCTCTCTCTCTCGGCGCGGCAACTAGCTTTTCTTTTCTTCTCGCGCCTCTCGCGCGAAAATTACAAGACGACCGTGAGACCTCTCGATTTGCGCGGAGAGACAAAGAAGATTCGAGGAAGAGCATCGAAGTAGGAAATCGAAGAGAAAATTGCGAGACGTCGGCACGTTGAGGTGCGGTTAGAATTTTACTGATTGCGAGACGTGAAAATGCACCTAATTGCGAGACGAGGTCGTTCGTCGAATCCGAAAGAGCGGTCGAGGGGTCTCGATTCTCGAACACTTCTCGCGCGACTCTCTAAAATCCGGTTCATAATGTACTCGCGAACACATTAGGATCGCCATTTGGCGCCCACATAAAATCCGTGGAATAACGCAATTAGCCGTTTCGAGTTCAACTTCTGATTATCGTTATTTGCAATTGCGATCGCCTTTAATGTCTTGATCCTCTTTTTTTTTTTTTGGTTTTATTTTACCTGGTGCTACCGCGTTGACCCCCCTCCTCCCTTCTTTCATTAAGAACGATTATATCTCGTTATGATTCTCACGGTGTATGACGTTACAAAATCGAAAATATGAGCCGCTCCGATCGTTAATCGCAAAGAGGATTATATCGATAAAACTCGCCAACATTTGTGTTTAACTTCGCGAAGTTTAGCACTGCGGTCGATCGTATTAACCACAATTACGGCACGTAAGTCTAAGTTGCTAATTAACTCACTCTCTCTCTCTCTCTCTCTCTCTCTCTCTTTTTCTCTTGTAAATGTCGCGACAATAATCGTACAGATTACGACGAAATCATATTTTCAGCCAGTTCCGCTCGGTAGCAACGCGTACGTACGGAATTTTTATGTTAATCCTTCGTAATCAGACGTGGGTCTTTCAGACCCACTCAGAAATTACGCATCGGCGTTTCTGGAAAAAATTAGTTTTTTTTATATCTTTGAAACTACTAGAAATTTCTTCAAATTGTTTTTTTTATCGACGCAGAAGTATCCAAACTTCCGATTCAGAAAAAAGAAATTGAAAAAATATTGATTTTTCGCGAAGATATTCGTTCTCAAAGTCGCATGGGTCTCACAGACCCGGTTTGAATAACTCGTAGGTCATTTTTGAGGTCTGAAATGGATGTTAATTGTTAGAAACTTCGTCTAATGATTCTCGGTCAAGTCTACAAATGAATTCCTCTATCCGCGATCGATCGTGATTGCACGTGTCTGTAAATTCGACATTCCTAACGGGGCAGCCTTGATTCTATTCTGGCGCGCGTGCGTCGGGAAGACAAATCACGATCGCTGTAATTTCCGAACGATCAAGGCCGACCGATCGAGATCGTTCCATCTTTTACCGAGAATCGATTTGAATTAAGCAGCCGGGGAAGCGCTTCTCTCTTCGTATATCCTAGAGGCAGCTGGTCCGCGGGGCCCAATTAGGTCTTGTAAGAGCGACGCTGAACGTTTTCAGCCCGCCACGAAACACCTGAATCCGTAGAAAGTTAACACACACGGATGGTCGAAGAAGAGCCCTTAGGAAATCCGCGCCGACAATCCGCTCGCCGACTTCACACCTTATTTATCCGCATCTTTCTCGCAACGGACATCCGTTGCAACGTTGCATGCATGCATCTACTAACTTATATGGCGTATCGCCGTGGAAACGAAATTGCCGCGAGAATCCGATGCTCGCGTTCCTCTGCTTGTTAAGGGATTTAACGCGCGATAGGAATTTATCAAATGCGTTCCTGCAAATGGCATCGTAAAAAAAGAAGAGAGTTTATTAACCGATTGAAAAGTGACACGCATTGAATGTGCTGATTACGCAAAAATTTGCGTTATTAATAAACGTGACAGCAGTCGCAATGTTATGACATCGCAACTGCGATGTAAGGGAGCAATCGGAGAACTCGGGAGAAATACATTGCGATTGTGTGTATTAATTGCACTCCACTCGGCTCGCGCGTGCGCGGCGAGCTGATTGAGAAATATATAATGCCGTTGCGAAACACGATGGACTTCGATTCAATATCCCACGTTCCGAGAGACCACAATGGTAGTCGCGTTCTATCGGCAATCAGCAATTCCAACATGCGGTTAGGAAAGCGGACATTCCAAGATGGCAGCCTACTCTACATTGAATGAGCGCGCAAATTTTCTTTTTATTCCTCCAAGCTCGTCTCTCGCGCGCTGGAATTCGAACCGTTTCATACGGTGACAAACGCATATACACGCGGTACGCGCGCTTAGCGTGCGGTTGCTAAGCGTAAATTCTCTATAAGATGAGAGAATGAAGAGGGTTGCGCGGGAATGAAGAAGAAGAGTGAGAAACTATGCGCATCGCGCGCCGCGCACATTTGGCGCATCTGCGGCATAAATTTGCGCGCACTATTTAGATTCTCTTCCCACTTCTTCTACTTCCTGCTTCGCGCGTATGTGCACAGATGCGGATTATGATCGCGAGATGTCGTTATAGACGGACAATCGAATAGCGAAGAATCTTTGATTTTTTTTCCATATTTTAAAGGTTGTAACATTGAAACGCGCATCGCCCACAGCAATATATTGTGCGAATTCGTATATCTATAATAAAAATATTACGCAATAATGCGGCGCTGTTTGTGTCAGTCAAATAAATTCCGAGAAGCGTAAAATAAAAGACGAGAATAAACGAGGTAAAATAAAACATTTCCCGGTGCGTTGAAACGCGATCCTAATATCCGATAGAAGAAAATAAACTTTTGTCTGTGTGCGAGGAGACGCGTGTGTACTTATTCCAGCACGGGAATTCATATAAAAAAAAAAAAAAAATCAAGTTCTAGACTGCGTGAGTTTAATCGGTAAAATTAAATGTCTAATTTTACGATTCAAAAAAGACACAGCTACTATCTTCTGATTTTATCTGCTTCAGCGCGATCGATACCGATCCACGCGACGAGATACTGTCATTATCTACAGAAACAATTTTATCGTGTGAAAAAAAAACTTGTATCTCTTCACCTGATGAACATAGACTCGTTCTGTATTTATAAAAAATTTATAGATAATATATATAATTGAGAAAAATTATGTCAAAATTGTTGTATTGTTATTCCAAAGCAGTTGCTCGAACGATCTGTGTGCAGCGCGATTACAATTTAATCCATTATTTTATATCCGCGCGTGATCAGTCGCTGGAGTTGTCCGCAAATGACAACAGCTCTCTCTCCCGTGACAGTTGTCACATTTTTTTTTTTTTTTTTTTACATTTCTCGGTATCACACGATTTGCGGCGCGAGATTTCCTCGTTTCGTGAGAACGAAACGTGGAGAGAGGAGACGTTCCTCCCGGTGGTGGCGATCAAATTTATGAAACGCGTGCCTAAAACCACGAAAGATGTTTATCAAACTTCCCGCGCTTCGTTCTCGCAATGAGACGAGGACAGGGAGCGTGTAAGTTCTCTCCCGACAGCCGTATGTATCTTGAAAGTACTCGACTCGCGGCACAAGACTATACGCCGGCTCGGCTACGAACGTCAGGGACGAGATTTAGAGGCCGCGACGGCAGACAATGCACGACACCTGCGGCACCTCGAGAGGAGAACGAGAAGAGAGCGGAACGAGAGGCAGAGAGGAAATAGAGAACGGGACGGAAAGAGGGACGTGAGGCGGACGAAAGGCAAAATAAGGAGAAAAAGAGCTCGGGATTCATCTCGCCGTGCATTCGCTGCTGTAAGGAATAGTTGCTATTCGGTTCCCCGCCCGTATGTGCGTTACATTACGAGAAGAAGAAAAAGTGGCTAAAAACCGGCTAAAAAACTAAATGTAATAAATATGTCTACTTATTTTCATAAATTTTAGTAACGTATAATATTTTAGTAACGTATAAGCGTTTCAATTTATGCTCGCAACGTTTTCGAGAGAATAAAAAGACCAATGAGAGAACTAGAGATAATGAATCGGCAAGTTATTTCGACATTTCGCGACGATCGCGAACGTCAGACAAAAGCTTGCTCGAGACGATATGGTCCATCTTTTTGTGTCCCGGTATAATGCGCGGCCAAAAATATTTTTCGGTAGTTCAAGACCCCCGCTGACGGCGGCGCACGCGGTGCGACGCGAGAGCGAAAGTGATACGGACGGGGAGAAAGAGAGAAAGAGGACCGCGCGTCGCGCAGCCCAAGGTTTTTTTTATCGGGATATTAATTGGACAACCAATTATATCTTACGCGGCGAGGCATAAATTCATAACGTTTAAAGCTCGCAGTTAAAACGAACCAATTATCGAAGAGGAAGCCGCTGTGCGTGCCTTTCCGAGGCGCGCACAGCAGAAAAGCCGATGTCGGAAGACCCTATTCTTTTAAATATCTTTTCAAGAGTCGAAACTGGCCACAAGAACCGGGGTACAATTCCATCGTCGTTAACCATCGACGTTCGCTGCGAGAACTTGCCCCCCCCCTCCTTCCTTCTCGCCTCCCCCCGTCCTTTTAACCGGCAGATTCATTTCGTTTCTTCGACACGGACGCGGATGCGAAGCGGATGCGTGTTCGAGTAGGCGCTTGTTATCGAAGACTTAACAAATGAGACGAGTAGAGATCGTTCGGAATATCATTTTCTTCTTGTAAAAAATAATTACCAATTTAAACCCCCGGATGTCCGAGAGAATCGTGCGGCGGAAGTGTGTTGCGCGTACTTCGAATTTTGTTTCGCGTGTTTTTTTTTTGTTTTTTCTTCAATAAAAAGTTAGTTGCTTCAATTGGTTTTATTTTGATTGTTTCTCCATTTGCTGATAATTAACGTAAAGGATAATAATTTCCGTGCTATAATATAGAAATGCGAATAGAATGTGATGTGTGTTGTTTTAACAATTTTTTTTTTACGCACAATTTAATGTAAAAAATGAAACACACGCACTTAAATGATCGATCGCTCCGAGCTGCAGCTGCTGTTGTCGCGGAACTCGGGCTCGGTGATGCTCCCGTGGGCAGTCGCGGTGGTCTCGGAGGACGCGAGTACGTAAGTGGAGTGCGGAGTCCTTTTGATTCTACCTAAAGCAATTCCGGCCTTAAGAATCTCGACGACTAGGTACCGCGCGCGCGCGTCCGTGAGCCTCGTATGCCTCAGCACGTACTTGACGATGTCCTCCAGACTGGCACCTTCCATGAAACGATCCATTCGTCTTCGCGGCGACGACGTCGCAAGAAACCTATGCGGGACACGATCGTTCCATTTTCACATAACGAAATATACGCTCTCGCTCTCTTAGAAATTTATTTACTTTGTTCTTCTCTCCCTTTAGTTCCCGCGCGTCGGTGTGTCTTTCCCGTACTTGGAATTGTGTTTTATAAACCGGAAAAATCTGTCTGTTTCTTGATTATTTGAAAAAAAATATTGCCTACCGCAAATCATGCGAGAAGCGGTAACGATGCGATCGTTTCCGCTCGAATGAGCGACCCGTCGGCGGGAACGGAATTATAGCAATATACTGAATATACTAGAGAGATCTAATTGGATTATACACTGCTGTCGACGGAATATACATACAACAGAAAGAAATTGTGAGGAAGACAAAGGACACAGAAAGAGACATGGCGCGGTGTGAATCGCTTTGATGAGTCATGTATTAATTCTGTAATTGAGACATGGTCTCCGTTCGTGCAACCGCACACGCAATTCCGCTCGCGCGAGAAATTGATCATTCTACAAGACGGGACTTCTCGTAAACAAAGAGATGAAAAAGTTGCTGCCAAAATAAATATAATAATGCACAAAATAATTTTGAAAAGCACACATGCAAAGGAAACAACAAATGTGTTAGCAAATTTGGACAAAATAACAGTAAAGTATTATAAGAATTTCTTTTTGAAAAAGTTCTGACTTCAAAAATCATTATTGCAAGGAACATTTTTGACGTCAGTTAATTGCGATATTGAAATTGTTCACATAAATTCCTTGTCCAGAAAACTAATTGTAAATAAATGTTCTTAACAGTAATTTATATTAATTCTTCGTGGACTGACATGAGTCTCCCAGACCTACTCAAAAATTGCGCATTGGCGTCTCTAGTAAAACTTAGTTAAAAAAAAAAAAAAACTACTAGAGATTTCTTCAATTTGTTGTCTTTATCAACGCAGAATCGTTCAAAATTTCAATTAAAAAAAAACAAACAAATTGAAAACTTTTACAAATTAATTTTTCGCGAACATGTTCAATTTTAAAGTCGTTGCGCGGGTCTCACAGACCTAATCAATCCAACTTTCCAAAAAGAAATTTTTGAAAGTCAAAAGAGTTAATCTAATAAAACTTTGAGAGAAAGAGAGAGAGAGAGAGAGAGAGAGAGAGAGAGAGAGAGAGAGAGGCAATAAAATCACAATATTATTATTATTTACCCTTCGTGGTCAGTCCTCAAAAGATAACGAGTTAGTCAGGCCGGGTCTGTGAGACCCACGCGATCTTAGATCGAATAATCAATATTTTTTCAATTTCTTTTTTTCTTTTTTTAATCAAAAGTTTGAACGATTCTGCGTCAATAAAAAAAAACAAATTAAAAAATCTCTAGTAGTTTCGAAGAATAAAAGCATTTAAAAAATTTTTTCTAAGAACGTCGGTGCGCAATTTTTGAGCGAATCTAAAAGATCCACATCTGACTACGAAAGGTTAATATACATTACTATCTTAATAATTACAAAAAACGCCCGATTTTATTTATAAAACAAAACAACAAATTCCGAGTTTCCGGCTTCGATTATTACGGCTACCACCGTCGCTGAGCAATGGCGACAAAAGCGACTTCGCTCAAAGGCAGTTGGCCGACGCGTGGAAAACAATCGTGTGAGAAATTGAACGACAATTCACGGTTGCAGAAACGGATGTGTTACCGCGCGCGCGCGGCGTGGAAGAGTTTTTCACATCAGCTGACGTGGTCGAGAAGCAGGTGATTCCGCGGCTTAATGGAAGGGCTCGGTGTGCTTCGGTAACGTATAATTATCGGGTAGAACGCGCCCGGGAATGTGGCGGCTCGAGCGCGAGAATAGAGACATTATTCCACTATATCTCGTCCTTCCCTCTTCTTGGGGCTCGTCGAAATAGTCCGAAGACAGAGAGACATACGGACATGGTCTAACACCCCCCC
>QVOA01022289.1:0-17867 GCA_014825685.1 Pseudomyrmex cubaensis
ATATGCGTATACATATACTATATATATATATATATATACGCGTACAGTTTCCGCTCAACATCCTGGGAACGGCTCGTATATGCCTTATATATATATTTCTTAGTCTGTTTTTTTTTTTTTGTTTTTTTGTTTTTTTTATGCTATTATTTTAACGTGACCATGACCACGTGGTTTGATCTTTGCGAGCTTCAATCTCATTCTTTCCGAAACGGTCACTTTCCACGATCTTTGAAACAGTCGCCCCTACCACTTATTAACAACTTCTCTTTTTTTCTTCTTAACCTTGTCCTCTGATTTTTCCGTACAGTTCTTTCACTTTCTTTAGTATTTAAAAGCCCGTATTCAGGTAGCCTTTCGATCGACTAGTCGATTCGAAAGAGACCGGCCCGGAAACAATCCTAAGATCTTAGAAGGATACGAACTCGAGTCAGGATGTTTGCAGCCCCTGCACGCAGACCGCAAGACCAATGGGCCGGTCGAAAGAAATTGTCATAATTTTAGGTTTCTATAACAAAGTGATAGAAAATTTTTGTAATTTTAAAATATGCTATAAAGGCACCATTGACGTTTATCTTTCCAGTTTTAGTCATCAAAGCACAATTTCCTTATACTATAACTTTAATGAATCAATTTCATGTTCAGGCAATACAATGT
Organism: Pseudomyrmex cubaensis; assembly: GCA_014825685.1. Classification (NCBI taxonomy): domain Eukaryota; kingdom Metazoa; phylum Arthropoda; class Insecta; order Hymenoptera; family Formicidae; genus Pseudomyrmex; species Pseudomyrmex cubaensis. The sequence continues at coordinate 655 of QVOA01022289.1, forward strand.
CTCACGTCCACGCCTAACATGACAAAAATAAAATTATTACATCTACAAAAGTTACTGGAGTTAAGCAAGTGTTCGAACGGAGAAAAAGCACTCAGAAAAACATACGCTCCACAAGCGGGATATGTATTGAACATGCAGTCATCACAGTACGTCAAGGTTGTATAAACTAAATATATAAAATAATGCAAATTTGTTAATTTGTTACTGTGAAAATTATTATTATTATTATTAGTTTACGATAACGCGTTGGATTTTGAAATTTAATCTTTCTATCTACATATATAAAACTTGTATAAATATGTAATTTTTTTATCAGTTTCAATAAGTGCACATACATAACATTGATTTTATGTTTGTAGTATAAACTGTTGGAACTTCTTGGAAATACATGTGCCATAGACACAGTGGGAGAGTTAGCCAAAGATGAAAAACTTGTCGAATTTTTCTTCTGCTCTTTTCATAAAAGTATTATTAACAAGAATTTTCGGCTACAAAAAGCGTTGCTTGAACTTTTAAAATATATATTGCACGATATCGAGCTGTACCAGGATGTCTCCAAATGGAAAGATCGTATGACAAGTCTCAATTACGATTTCGGATCTACTATAATAACCATGTTACTACAACGTACAGTAGAAGGTACATTATTACATTACACAGTCAAGAATAGATAAAAGTTTTCTTTTGTATTTACTATAATTTACATTAAAGTGAAATACCGCCGTTAAAGTAAAATTAACACAAAAGTAAAAGATTTTTAATCACTATAATGAACAAGCTTTTTACGTTGATATCTATTTACTGTCCACTTAACATGTATACGTAAAAAACAAGTAATTATGTTACAGAAGTGGAACGGAAATGGAAGTTCTTAATACTAATAGAAATGCATATGACCACGAAACTTTCACTTTAGTGATAGTGAGAGCGATTTAGATTACATTTCCATTTTCTGTTTGCACACACAACTACTTAATTAAAATTTTCTTTGCAGTTGATATATTCTTGAATATATTACCAAACTTGACACTTTTAATTTTCCTGAAAAAGTCAAATAAAGCGAGTATAATAGACCATTTGTTTAAAATGGATGATTTAATAGTTGCATTGATTAAGAAGTTTTCTACAACTTTTTGCGTTACTGACCGTCATCTTCCTTACAACACAAAGCAGTTTTGGAAAATACATTATTGGTTTGTTCTGGAAGAGTTGGGAACAGTAATAGTTGCTATTAAAAACATGCGATCGTTCAGAAGTAATCCATGTTACTATGATATCGGGATACGTATTGTGCATATCTTCACATGTATTTTACGATCTTTTATATATATTGTACCTGTCACTGACTTAATGTACGTACTTGTATCTTTTCTGTTGTTTACATACGCGAACACTTTTATTCTTTTTCCAACGGAAAGAGCCAATATGATGAGCCTTAAACACAGGTAGTAGTGTGTAAAAAATCAAATTTATTGCAAGTGATATGCAAGTAGACATTTCAATTTGTGATTGAATCCTCTTCAAAAATAAAAATAATCTGTATAATTAAAAATAAGAAAAAAAATTATATACATAATAATTTGACAGACATATACAGTGGTTAGCCAACAGGAACTTTATGGCCGTAACTTATAAAAAATGTTTGTTAATCAACATGCGACTCACTAAACTTCACGTTGCCACATACAGCTAATAAATTGGCATAAAGATTCCAATAATATTAAAACTCGCCACACATGACATAATTAAAAAGAAAAAAGTTCAAACAGATAAAAAATAAAGTGAGTCAAATATAAAGAAAATCACCTGGTTAAAACTGTGCAGTGTCAAACGAATTAAACTGCGTAGTGTTGGTGTCAAAGTGAAACTGCTAACCGAAAAACAGGTCACGTATGATTAAGGTACAATTCAGAGAAGACTTTTTAATCACACGTGACTCACTTGTTTTTCGATTAGCAGTTTCTTTGACAACAACATACGCATTTTAATTCGTTTGACACTGCACAGGTTTAACCAGTTGACATTTTCTTTATATTTGACTAACTTTATTTTTGATTTCTTTTAACTGTTTACTTTTTTCTTTTTAATTGTGTCATGTGTGGCGAGTTTTAATATTGTTGAAATCTTTATGCCAATTTGTTAGCTGTATGTGACAACGAGAATTTTGATGAGTTGCATTAACAAACATTTTTTATAAATTATGGCCAAAAAGTTCCTGTAGGCTAACCACTGTATATGTCTGTCAAATTATTATGTATATAATTTTTTTTCTTATTTTTAATTATACAGATTATTTTTATTTTAGAAGAGGATTCAATCAAAAATCGAAATGTCTACTTGCATATCACTTGCACTAAATTGGATTTTTTTACACGCTACCTGTGTTTAAAGCTCATATTAGCCATTTCCTTTAAAATTTGTTTTGAACTTTTGGTATCTTTTATATTTATTTTTATTCTTTTTATTATAATGGATATTATTTCAGTAAATTCTACGTTTCAAATATCTCTCAAAGCGGTCGTCAAGAGATGACATTTGGACCTGATGCCACATTTCGAAGTATAACTCTGCTCTTGAGATTCTTTTTAGTCCACAAAAATCTGATTAACATTACAGAAGTTATAAATGACCTTGTGGACAGACTGGAACAATACTTAAAATATAAGGACATAATAACGATTTCTCATTTTTTAGAAGGTATAATTTGATTTTACATATGTATAAAATCAACAATTGTGCTATCTGCCAAAACATGTTTTTGCTTGATAATTAAAACATGTTTATAACTTTTTGTAGCAAGGAACAGTTTACGAATTTTAGACTATTTCGAAGAGTTTCACGAACACTTTAGTATGATAGAAAGGAGTTGTGACAACATGCTAGAAGAAGAAAAATGGGCAAAACATCATAATTTATCACCAAATGATACTTACAAAATTAGTTTTTGCGTGAATTCCACTCACAACGTAGAGCGTAATAGAAAGAAATGTTTTAAAGAAGCAATGCTTATGAGCAACATAGAAAATTGTTATTCCAGAGAGCAATTTTCGAAGACATTTAATAGAAATACCTGGTGTAATAAAGATAAGTGTCCAGCAAACTATCACAGGTCTCATGAATGAATAATATCTGAATATATATGAGAAATTTAATTATATATTGATTTTTATTTTTATTTACACATATGTAAATAAGTTTTAGAGTGTGTAATAAAATTCTATAGTATAAGAATAAATTTTTATTTTAATCTATATGCTTAGTGTTTTTTTCGTGAAAAATGTTGCTTGTATACTCTCACAAAAAACATATTCTTTTCTATAATAACTAATAAACAGGCTACTAACTTTTTTATATGTCTAGTGACAAACGGTTACATGTTACGTTTGACTTGTCCAATTTCTTCCACATAGGTTTTTGTAACTGAATAATAAAGTATCGAAAAGATCTCGAGATAGTATAAAAATAACAAAGTATCAAGCAGATTTAGAAATAATAAAGTATCAAGAGTGTAACTTTGAAAAGTAACTGTTGTGTTTGCGTATTTAAACGTGTGACAGTACGAGTTAATCGTCTGGTAATGCATTGCGACGAAATCACCATCGTTAGATTGAGGCGAGAGCTTAGAACGCGCATGAAAAATGCGCGCGCGCTTAGGACTTCGAAAACAAAACAAAACAAAAAAAAATACAAAGCGTAGAGTAACGAACTCGCTTCGCGTCAGACGTGGGAAGTATGTCGACCGGTATGACAAAACTCGCGCGCTTTGTCGATTTTATGACGCGTGCGGCATTCGAACAAGTTTTCGCCGCACAAAAGGCTTCCGATTCTCGTAAAACTCGGCACCGAGTATCGTAAAAACGCGATTATTTCGTCTCATTGCTCGAAACTCCCGCCGCAGTCGAGAAAGCTATGTCGGCACTCGGCTCCATAATAAACTGCTAAAGTTTTCCGTGTACGCACGGGGGTTGTACATTGTCGGTGATTTTTCCGCCGCGATACAGCGCTCTAACACACGGACATACAATCTTCCCGAACCTGTCAAAAAAGAGAGAGAGAGAGTTCGCCGGAGTTAATAGAGTAATTTCGCATTTTTTATATCCGCCCCGGTTTCTGCAATTAACATTCATTGTGCGCATCCAGCGTTGAATGTCTTTTTTTTCTCTTCTTCCTTTTTTTTTTTTTTTACTCTAATGCAATATTTTTGCCGCGGAATTATTGCGACGGCGGCTGTTTCGATTCGTCGCGACTTGTTTATCTTGTTTATTTATTTGATGTATCAAGCCCGCTCTCGACAGCGTGGCAAATTGCGTTTCGATCGCAGTAAACGGGAGATTTGCCGGTTATTAAAGTCACAGAGCTTCTGTAAGATTGAGGACGGCGCCGGGAGCGAGAAACTTCGTTACCGTAGCCATATATGCTAATTAGTACACGGCAGCATAATTGGCACAGAGAGAGAAATCGGAGCAAGGGTTTGTGGTATTAGCTCGCATCGGTCGTCGCCCCCAATGAGGGAAATTTCTGATTAATTAGTGGAAGTTGTGTGAGAGTATGCGGTCTATTTAGCCGATTCTATATTTCATATAATAATCGACACCCGCGTTTCTCGTGCGATGTACATTTGTATACGTAACGCTTAAAAAAATTTATTGCGGGGGAGAAAAGAAAACCGAAGGGATCTCGTAAAAATAAATCCGAGTTTTCGCCGAAGACGGATAAGCGAGAATTCTTTTCTCGTCTTTTGGGGATCACCCGGGAATATAGGTTCGATTCTCGTTAACGGCGCGAGGGGCGCCAATTTGTGAAAAATAATGGTGAAACATGGTCGCGCGATCTTCTTTATCTCGCTCGCCTTGTCTCCCCCCTTCCCCTTTCATCCTCGCGGCGCTCACTCCGATTCCCCTCTCGGCTCCCTTTAACGAAGCTCTTGAGTAATGGAGACATGTCGTGACTGCCGGCAATTAATGCGAGCTGGTTCGTCGAGGCGAGGTTGGAAAAGCGACGAGGGACTGGTCGAAGGGGAAGGAGCAGGCAGCAGACAAAAAGAAAAAGGGACAGGATGAAAACAACCCCCGCGGATGAAAGAAGCGACTTGGTAATCGAGACGGTTCGCGTGCCGATTGTTTCGATATAGAGATTTTGCGGACGGATGGAAGAAGAAAAGCGGACGGGATGGATACTCCGTTTAAAACAAAACTTTTCACCTTATTTCAAGTTTACCCTCACCGAGAAGCTGTTTTATTATGTTGCCGCCTTTGGTAAAAGACCATTCGCCGCCCTGAATAAATTTCGACGGGATTGGCACGGGAGTGCGCGCGTTGTGTGCGTTTCTCCTCAGATTTCCCGTACGCAAATGGAAATGAGCGAACTGTGCGTTGGTCGAAAAACATTTGCATGTAAATTCGCACTCGATTGTACTTATTCGGTCCCGCTAACGAGAGTTCAAGTCCAAGCAGAGCGCAAGAAACGACGTTTCGCATCGCGCGCGGCAGAATATGTATTATGTATTATTAATGCGAGCAAATATTCGCATTTGTAAATGTTCTTCCGGCGTTTTCCGGCCGACGAGTAAAAACAATCGCGCGGCGTTGCTGACGGCTCGAGCAGAAAATAAACGATTCGGAATGTTTCTCTCTGTGTGTGTGTGAAGCGCGGGTCGCGCAAATCCGAAGCGCCGCGATGAGACGACTATGAAAATTAAATTAAATCCGAAATGTGTAGTCTCTGTGCTGTTTCTCTCTCTCTCTCTATCTCTGTGACGCAGATTTTATCCGTATTATGCGCTTCTGAAATATCGCGCGCGACACGGAGATAATTCCGCAGTGAAGTTTCGCCGCTCCGGGATGGAATATTGTTTCGCGCGCTATTTTCTGAAACCTTATATTTTTAGTACACGAGGGAGAGAGCGCGGTGGTAGAAACGCGCGAAGAAAGAAATTTTCTCGAATAATCTACACGGGGGGTTTTCGTCGGACGCGATGTTTCAAAAATCAAGGAAAACCCTCCCGACGAACATGTATATGTATATATATACATTCCCGGGCTGCTGATGAGGATTAATGCAACGTAATCATGCGTTGGAACAACGCGTGTAATAAATAAGTATAAGTACGACATGAATCTTAATTTCACGTTTCATGTCTTAATTTATATCTACGTTTCAGCCCCCTTCCCCGAGAGAGAGATTGTATGTTGCAGTCGCCCCGCGCGCGCGCGCGATATTTAATCTCACGCATACATCGCATGCTACACCGGTTTGTATTCTGTTTAAATCGCGCGCTGTTACATTGCTTTCACGTTTATACACACACACACACACACACAGGGAAATATATTCGAAAGCATTTAATTAAAGCTCCAGTGTTTGTATTTTCGTTATCCGGCGCTGCGCATTTACATCTCACCGCGCACGCCAATTTAATATAACAAAAGGAATAATAGTGACTTTAACTTTCATACGTGCTCGATATTACCCGCGCGAGCGCAAAACGGAAAACCGACATTGTTCAACAATCAATCAATCTCATGTCTCTGGTTGGAAATTAACGATCGTAATTGGATTATTAGCTCAATTCCCAAAGTGCGCGTAATATTTTCATTTTCGCTCGTGACAAACGCGCTTCGTCGTCGTGTGTGTTTCCCATTTTGTTGTCCACCCCTCGCGTGTCTCTTTCAACCGCGTCTTCTTCGTCGCCGGACCGAACTCGAGCTCGTGCGCTGCCGCGCTCCACTAATTGCGCTTAATTGCAATCAACATAAAAAAGAAAAGAAGGACACTATAGTTTCGAGTTTTTACGAGCGCGTGTTCGCGAACTGTGTAGCGGGAACGTCACGCTGCTGCGTCTGTCGCTAAGATAGAACACGAAATTTCATTACAACGAAGCGTGTGTGTATGTGTAGGTATATACGTCGCGAAATTTCGCGTGTCGGTTTATCCCGCGCGGGAAACGACGGCTTAAATTTTTTTACGGTTCGTTGTAATAAGAAAACATTCGATTCGCGCGCGCGCGCGCGCGCTCCTGTCACTTCGTCTCGTTCGCGAGAGATGTATTTTTCAGAAAAGTGTGTCGTAAAACGCGCGAGCAAAAAAACAAAAAATTGAATGTTCGTGTAGAAAATAAAATGCGTGAAAAATTATTTTTATTAATTAGACTTGATGAACGAGGATCGTGCATCACCCTCAAGTCCATTACGTTAAAATATGATGCATCGGACCCCTTGGGGGAGGGGGAGGGGGAGAGGAACGTTCTGAAATTCTCTCGTGTTTTTGGTCTGTGCGCGCACGCGCGCCATTATTGCTACTCTTCTCTCCCTTTTATTGTCTGCCACGCTCGATCGCACCCTCGACGGATACGAAACGTTCACGCGAGTGACTGAACCTCATTCATTTCTGCCATAGACGTGCCTCGTCGCCGTTTATGAGTCAACGATATCGTCGCTCAGGCGAGAGCTCCGCGAATTACACTCACGCGTCGAAGAGCCTGCGATTAATCTGCATATTATTACGCCATCTCGTCCGTGCGAGCGCGCTTTAGTACGCCTTATACGCCGGCTCACTGGGTTAGAACAAACTTCGGAATACATTTTCCCGCGACGAAACGGCAGATGTCAACGTGACAAAAAAAAAAATAACAACAACACGGTAAACGGTGAAAATTTTTGTATTCCAAAATAAATATCGAAAGCTCGATATTAATTGTTGCAATTCTATTTAAATATATTTCTGCCGAAGGATTAGAGCATCAGAGAGCGTTGGTTTTTTCTTTCTTCTTGTCCGATTAAATGGCCGAAAACTTTGTTTTTGCGAAAATTCGATTTTTATATTCGATTGTTCAAACCGTCAAGAGTTTTGATTCAGCGATTCGCTGATGACGCGTGTCTCTTTGCGCATTTCTGCATATAATTTATTCGTCACGCGGACGTGGAGCGAATCGCGGCGTGTTGCTAAATGTCGAGCGCGTGGATTTTCCGCGCTCTCTTCTTTAAAATATTCAATCTGAAACCATTCGCGCGCGCGCGATAACGAAGCGGACTTGTGCTGCGGAACGACCGCATTGCCTCCGATGCACGAACGGGGAGCAATATCGTCTCGACGTAACGTTTGAGAGAACGTCGTCCCGATGCGGCGGCGGCAATCAAGATGCAACGTTCGTTCTCCGACGGTGCGTGCTCATCGCGCGCGGGATAGATCCAAGTCGCGGGAGAAACCAAGAACAACACCTTGGCGCGCATCTCCGCTGCTGCGAATTTCCTTTGATAGGACCGGGTGCCATTACTACGTGCAAATTACTTCTCGATATCGGACGGGGGAGGGCCATAAAGAGCCGCTCCCGGGCTCCTCGCGTCCGATAACGCCTTTGTTGCCGCGCATTATGCACGTGTGCACGCGCGCGCGCGCGTTTACATTTGTAGATACTACATCGGGATGTTGCTTCCCCCTCTCTCCCCCAGAGATTACATCTGTTACGTTGCAACACCGTTGTAACACGTCCTCGCGGGATTCAATAAAATCGATCTTCGAGCGAGGATTAATTTAAGAAGCCCGCGCGAATTGGAGCGATTAGAAATAAAAGGAAAATGCACATTAGATTCTGTCGAGCAATCGCTTTCGCGCGAAATATTCAGACTCTTGTATTTTTAAGAACGTCCCACACCGAAATACATACCCAGGGCTCTCGAAACGGGACGACAAGTTAATTCCGAGCTGACGACACTATGTTGCGTGTATTTGTCAGCTCGACGACAAAAGCGCGACGTCGCCCCGATTTCGGAGAGGACGACCCGTGCACACGCTCTCTGCATATCGAAGGCGTTTGCATGGATGCGTTATTGGGCGCATTATACAGCACGGCCCGTTGAAGCGATTCCATTGTAAATTGACCGAGGAGAACGCGCGCGTGTTTGGTCGCGGATCAAAGAAGGGCGCTCGCATTGCCACGGGCGGCGAAAAAGATACCGGAGCGCGAAACGGGCGGGTAACTCGGGCGAGGAGGAATTGGGCGGTCCCGAAGAAGCGTGAGCCCTCCGTGAAAGCTCTTATATTGAATACGTGGGTCACATCTCAATATCTCGATGCACTTACTCGCGCCACCGATATTTCGCCTCCGGGGGGTCGTTCTGAAAAGTGCGCGTCACGGGGATGAGATAGAGAGGGAACGGGGAAGATCGACGAGTCAAGTGGAGCAACGTTCGGTGATTGAGGATAGGGTGAGCTTCGCAAGAATAATTCGAGAGATAATCGAATCGGTCGCTCCGAACTCGTTAGCTATTCATAGCCGTTTGTAGCCGTTTGTTTCTTCTAAAGCTCCGCGAAATTTTATCGGTGAATAATTGCGAATGGAATCATGATGCGCGCGCGGGCGCGCAAAGCGTTTGAACATTGTTTTGCTTAGAACAATATGTTCCGCTTAGCGGAGCTTTAATTATTATATATTAATTTGGAATTCATTCGAACGAGCGCTTTCAGGGGTTTATCGATGATTTCGCGCGAGCGAGATTTCCTTTAATTTAGTGAACAATCTGTCATTGTGCGCGCTCGCGTGGCTTCCTATATGTATATATATGTATATACAATATATGTATATATATATATGGAAGCGCGAGAAAGAATTTATGGATCTATAGCTCACGCGCGCCAAACCGTTCTAAAATATTAAACGCCATTCATTAAACTTTCATATGCTCGCGTGATTCCTCTATCGCCGCGCACTTTTCACGGTCATAATTTTTCCCGTAGGCGAGGAGCGGGGAAAATTTACTTCGAGCGCCTCCCTCTGACTCATCGTCATGAGTCTTCGTCCCTTTTATAAACAACCCGGAGAAATGAATTTCGGATAACGAGAGCAGGGCGGGGAGAGCCGGCTGGCGCCATCGAAACGACCCCTTAAATTCGACCCCGTCGTCGTCGTCGTGAAGGCTCTCGTGAACGCGATTTCCTCGAATGTGTGTGACGTCGGCCGCGAGTTTTAATTCGGGAATTTAATTTTTCAATCGTCGTTTTTTTAAATCGGGTATGAATTCGCTTCTTCTTCTTCTTGCCGATAAAGGGGAAGACGTTCGAGCTATTGAAATAAAAATTCACCCTCTTCCGAACAGAGAACACGGTGACGTCGCGGTTGACCGAAAAGACGATCCCGAAGAATCGCGCGCTGGCATAAAGATCAAACCGATCGATTTATAAATATTTCATGCCGCCAATGATGAACATTCATCACGAGCCAACCCCCCGCTGGTAATGTTATTTACGTTACATGTCGAAACGGACGGCGCGCGCGCTGGTTACTTAGCGATATGAAAATTCTCGAATTACCATCGTCGTCGAGTCATCCGAGTATTATACGCGAGCCTCTCTCTCTCTCTCTTTGCGACTTTCCGTCTTCCTCCACGATCGATCATTCGCCGTGACGCTTTTCGCATGGAGGACCCGCACAGAGGAGGAGAGATGAGTCTGACGCAAGACGATGTAAGACGATCGCCGCCTATTCATCTTCCCCCGTGACTCGGTAAACCCGAAAACCGAATTCTCCGCGTGCACCCCGTTCAAAATTTAAATTTCTTCGCGAGCAACCAACGACGCGCGTTTCAATATACGAAACTTGTTTGTCGTACGGATTAGAGACGAAGTTTCCGAAAGTTTGCGAGAGAGAACGTGTTCCGCAGTGTGCCGCAACTTCTTGCGAACTGTGTGTTGCCAATTATAATAGCAATTGCGAGAGAGATCTGGAGAATTTGCATTGAGAGAGATCAATTCCTTCCCCCTCTCCGTCCCGATCGGAATGAGAAAATGTAATGTCTCTTGAATAAATTCTCATACATCTGATCCGATATAATATCAGCATTTATCACAATTTCCGCTATTTTACCTCCGCGCGATGTGTTAATTAAATTCTCCACCGGTTGAATTTCTTCCTTTCCTCGTAACAATAAAATAGTGGAAAAATTTATGCTCCCTCTCATCGGTATACGTTCGAACTACTATTACTCTCGACGATTGGAATCATCGAACGAGCGAATGGCCCCTCCTCTCCGGAGGGATTTCAAACGGATTTCGCGACACGCGTCCTTAAGGGGTTTGAGACCCGGTAAACGGCCGCGTAATTAATGGGAACGCGCGACCGCATCGGAACGGAATGGAACGCGCGCTTAAATAATTTAATGCTCATCCCGCGACGACGACGCGGCGCGGCGAACATTTCGCGGCGAGCTAAAAACAAGAGGAAGCGGTTGTTAATCGAACCGGACATTATGCCGAGCGCGGGAATGTTATGTGTCGCCCCGCCTAAACGCGCTTCCCTATCCTCGCTGCGGTCCCAAACCTCATTAACAATTAGAATCCTCGGTGATTATGCCGCTAATTGGTAATCAATATTCCGGCATAATCGTTAAAGGACCCGGCAACTGAATATCGATAGCGCGGGTCGACCGCCGAATCCGCATTCGGCTTCGTGTAAGCGATACGAGCGGCAGGGAACTGAATCGGGAAGTAACGATGCACCGTGACCTCATCCGGTGGCGTCGAATAGGCGACTCGGATGCACGAGGGGGAGGGAGAGGAAGTCATCCTCTTCGTGGTCTCATGCTAATTCATCAGCGCGAGAACGGGTTTTGGGAAAAAGTATTTCCCAATTCGCGTTTCGTGAAATTTGCATTCTCTTCGTTTCCCTTTACCGGACGTTAATTTCAACAGACGGATATATATATACGTGACGTATCCTGCGAGTTCGCAAAAGAGGATTTAAGAACTTAATTACGAATTAAAACATTCATTCGTCGCGTTCTCGCGTCGTTTTCTCGCGCGACAGAGCCTTTCTCTCCCGCTAACTTTGATTGAGTGAGTTTACTGGAAGTTAGTCTATAACTCGCTCACACTTTTTGGACGTCCGTCCAGGACGAGAAAAGAGAAGAAGCGTCTCTCTCTCTCTCGCGAGAGAAAGGAGAAAAAGGACATCACCTATCTCTCACCTCACCTCTGGCGATCAATTAAAACTTCACCGAGTTTCATTTATCGAACGACTTTGATTGCGCGGCTCTTCTCCTAAAAGAGAGCGCGCGCGCGCGCCATTCCTTCGTCCGCGCTTTTCCAAGAAGCTTTCTTCAAATTCTCATCCCTTTCTCTCCGCTGTCTTCCGCTTCGACGCGTGTTCCTGCGTCTTTTGTTACGTCACGAGCAAATCCATTAAAACCAGGATAGTGAGAGGAAAATTTAAATATTTCACATTCTGTCGATGAGATATAAATCATTTATTAATTCCCTTGTTAACGAATTTAGAAAATCATTGTTAACTCGCGGCGCAAGAGTTTTTCGCAAATTAAATTAAATTATTTTTCAACGTGGACTAGAAAAATCGATACGTGTAAAAAAACCGATCCCGTCCCGAAGTTTGTCGTCAAAAAAGAAATTCACGGAGCGGAGAACTTCGTCGACCGTCTTTATCGCTTCGAAATCCGGTGACGGACGTCGATACATTTTCCCGCGTTACTTCCCGGAATCAACAATCCCGGATAGCGAATTTCTCGAACTAGTTTCGGCCAAGTAGGTGGTAATTTCACACCGGCAGCTACCGGGCGTCGCCCGATTTACTCTGGCCGAGCGAGCGAAGGGGGTATCGGACGCGATCTGCCATTCCCACGGGGAACTTCGCCCCTCGTTTATCTTCATTATCGTCGTATCTATCCTCTATCCGCGAGGACGCGCGGGCCTCGCGCGCGCGCGCGCGCACGCTTCATCCCACATCCGGCGCACGTGTATAAACATTTGAATATTTATGAAACGTTTATCAGAGCGTGCGTGGGTTATCGATTCCGCTTTCCGCGGGATCGCGTTTTTCCAAAAACGCGTTTGATTTCGGGACTCCGGGATGCGATACGCGCATCGACCGCGGCGGAGCGCTTCGTCGCGTACAACGTTTTTCCATTTGCCCGCTGCGACACCCGGTGTTTACTGTAGCGCGTATACGCATCGGCGATCTATTTTTCCGCTATTTCTCCTTCACAGTCAGCGATGAGCCGCGTAAACGCTCCTCCATTCTCTTTTTCTCTCCGTTCCGCCGCGAGTCGGTCGGTCGCTTGCGTTTTTTTTTTTTTGTTTTTTTTCAGCGCGCGCGCTTTTTTTCTCTTCCGTCTCTTTGTCTCATCGCCTCTCTGTTGCGATTCCCTACTTCGCTTTCATCCACCGCCAGTTTGTTCTGTCTCTCGATAGTCTTTCACGTCGCAGAACGAAGCGTATCTCTTTAAAATCGAGTTAAAGCAAAATCGATACTTGATTTTTTCGAACCGTCACAGCATCCGAAATTTCGGGTAACGATTTTCCGTGTACGCGTTTTTTTCTCTCTATATATATATACATATATTTTGCGGCGCGATTAAATATATTTCGCAACTTTGGCAATTCGTGGAAGAAAATTCTGAACAGATATTTTGCAACGATATTTAGATTTTGGCCGCGCGGCAAAGTTTGATGTTTGATACAGTCGCCGATTGACGGAGTGAGGCGAAATAAAAAAGAGTGTTCGCCCGCACTTTGTGTGCTTTCGGACTTATTTACGGGTGAAATTGATTTAGGAGACTCGCCGCGTTTCGAGAGTAGTCCGCGCGCGGTGTGGTCCGCGTTTAAAAGCTAAGCAAATAAACGGAGACGTCCCCCCGCCCCCCGTGTGTATAACGACGCCCGCGAATTTCAGCGGAAAGGGTCGTGGGGAGAAACACGCCACAGGGAGGTGAGTTTGAAACCTCTCAACAGGATGAAACTTGATTTACTTCGAAGCCGACAGGTTGGGAGAAACGGGAGGGAGGAATGAGAGAAGGTGAATCCTTAGGAGCGGTAAACAAGGGACACTGAAGCCCGTACGAAAGCTTGCGCTAAAGATGACGACGTTAACCCTATCATGTTCAACGTCTCGTTTCCGTTACGAACAACATCTTAAGCGCCAACACGTTGTCGGGAGATAAAATACTCGGAGAAAAATCCACGTGTGCGATCAAGTTCAACAGTTTTTACAATCGAATTAATAATAGAGCGACCGGGAGGGCGTTGAAGATTGTTAATACATTATCTTCCGGAGAATATTTTAATTTATGCTACAAATTGTATAAAACGTATGATTGAATTAATTTTTTTTATAAAATATATAAATTATATTTTATGTAGTTTTATTTTTGTACGATATTTTATAAATTTAAAATAATATATATATTATTTCTTACATTTCTGTTTTAATTCCTTTTAAAAAATACAAGATTATTGTTCAGTTTTAATTACTGTTAAGTTTTAATTTTATCGTAAATTTTTGAGTTTTACATTTGTATTTTTTTATAATATAAGTTTAATACCACCACTGTTACATTTTAAGCGAGAACAATTGAGCGAACTCAGTTGCGAATTATTATTAAAGAGATTATGTGTCTATTGTTAATTTGTTTTCTACACGTGTATATAATTCATATAAACTCGCATAAACCGTTATTAGAGACATGAAGTGTAAAAGAGAGAGAGAGAGACAGAGAAGGTTAACATAATAAACTGCGGGCGATAAAACGAGATGCGCGCAGAGAGCGTGCAATTTGGCGGCGCGTGTAATAATTAAACAAAAGCGCGCCGTTTCCAAAAGGCATCCACAGGGGAGACGATTAGGATTTCAATATGACCGCATTCCGAGCGGCAATTCGAGAGGAAAGAGAGAGAGAGAGAGAGAGACCGCGTTTTGTCTGCAAAAAGCGCATCCGAAAGGGCGAAATCCGAATTCGCGAAATAATTCCATAAATTGGTCGCTGGGTAATTAGATTAAACGATACGTTTCGCAATCCATTAAGCTAATTAAACGTAGGATTATGTTCACGGGTAATTAACAATCGCGAATAATAACGGCGACACGGTCGTTTGTCCGCGCGACAGCGACGGAAGGAAAGGAGGAGGGAACGGGGGGACGGGCCACGGTGATAAGAATAGTATCGCCATCGATCGCGGAATAATAAACAATTAGCGCCGACTCGCGCCGCTGATTAATTCCTCTCATCCGCTTCGAGTTCAGGAGCGCCGCGGCGCTTGATTTATAGTCACGTTTTACTACAAATGGAAATCTCCCTCTCTCTCTCTCTCTTTCTCTTCGTGCCCCTCAGACAACCCTCTTCGCGTCAGACTTTAACGGTAAAAGGGCAAGGGATCTTTCGCTGAAAGGTTGCTTTACCCTTCTCAGGGGCGCCGTTGCGCAACACTGAGAAATTCCGGTAACAATACCCTCCGTCCTTTTCCCCTGGATATCTCTCGCCCTTTTCGACACGCACGAATTATTTCTTTCGAGAGAGAGAGAGAGAGAGAGAGAGAGAGAGAGAGAAGAGCTGCTTTTCGGATGATTTGATAATCTTGCGGATAGCACGAACAAACAGCGCGAGAGCAATCTGTTCGCTTAATGGAACAACTACTTTTCCAAGAGAAAAAAAAGCGAATTACGGATCGACGAAATTAACAGGAGGGGACATTTTTTTCCCAACGCAATAGAATTCATTTATTAGAACATAAAAGAGAAACGGTGGTCGATGCAGATCCGACCGCTTCAAATTTTCATCCCCCGAAATTTGATACGTTCGGGGGGAAAAAAGAAACAATATCATTTTACCGCACAAACGAGTTCCATCGAAACCATCTCGTGAAACACACACGCGTATTGATTTGCGCTGCTGTTTCTCTTCGCTTCTCCCGAAAGTGTTAAGGCCATTATGACGACGACGACTTGTTGCCGAAAGACGTACCGAAAGGGTCGGGATATCTGAGTCTGTAGGTCGCGATAAAGTAAAACTCGAACGAGACTTTCCAACTTTCGCGAGAGAGAGAAAGAGAGAAAAGGGGTGGTTAAGAAGAGGAGAAGAGAGAGAGAGAGAGACGTTAGTCGCCGGCAACGTAGCGTATCACGAGATCTACCCTCCCTCGTCTCGCGAGGGTGCGGCACATCGGAACAGACGAGGCGCGCACTTTGCCTGATTCACTTCGCGTTTTCTTTGCGCGCGCGGACTATCGGGCAACGAGGCGTGTCGGAGTGGCTGTTCGTTCGGAGCGTCAAAACGTCGAGAGCGGATCTGACGCTCGAGAGATTGTCGGGGATATGTTTTTCGAAACGTCGAGACGGATATCCGCTCCGGCAGCCAATGGCGCGCGCACGCCGGACTTCTCGATTTGAGCGATTTTGAAACTTTTCCAGATGATGTTTGTCGCGTGTAAATCGAAATATCGATAACAAACTTCCGCACAGTGTGTGTGTGTGTGTGTGTGCGGAAAGTTAGCGTGACGTTTGTTTTAGAAGCTATAGCGCTGTAGTAGAGTTTACGCGAAAAACGCTTCACTTTTCATCGAACCCGAACCCGATATAAAACAACGTGTTTTGATTGTGCGCAAAGTTGTGCGCTTTTTTTTTTTTTTTTACATTGAGATGCCATTTTTAAGCTGGGCAAATAGAGAATCTGAATGGATTGAAACCGATAAGTTGAAATACCACACACGTATACGCGCGCGCGGTGAAAGCCGCGACTGCGATGCGCTCGCTTGACCCCGTCCGCCAAATCGGAATATTGTTTCGAGTATTTCTGTTTTATTTTGTAAAAAAAAACGCGCACCCTCTCTCCTCATCGGCAAAATGATTATTATCAATCGCGAATTCTCTTTTCCGCGTGTTTCTTGTGTTGTTACAACGTCGTCGGCTTAATTAACGAACTTAATTAACGAACGTCTTAACCGTTCGTCTGTTCGGAGTAACTTCATCCCCCTCCCCGGATTTAAAGGCCAGACGCCTTTGGGCATCGCGTGACAGACGGCCGTCTAGCCTAGAGGTTCTTAACCGTGAAGCCCGAAAATTATTAACGCGAGTTTGCGCGCGCCACCCCATTGCCTCCATCCGTTGATCCCGGGGACAGGGAGTTGAGATCGACCGGGCAAACAAATACAGCACTTAGGAACGACAATTCGTCGGAGGAAGAAAAAAAGAAAACCACCTCCCCTTTCGCCGTTAAACAGCGGGGGATGATGATGTGCGAGCGGTGGTTTGATTATCCCTGATATACCCGGCGGCGATTAAGCGACAACTGTCGGGCGCAGAATCCTCCTGCATCTGCCCTTCGCGTTCGCCCGACGCGATCGTCGCGAGAGGAGGGAAAGTCGTGACACGACGCGCGGATTACGGACGGCAGCGGTGGTAGTTTTTTTTTTTTTTTTTTTTTTTTTTTTTTTTTTTT
>QVOA01022293.1:0-17990 GCA_014825685.1 Pseudomyrmex cubaensis
GCCTGGTATAAATAATATGCGCTTTGGTGATAAATGCCTAAGTAAAATGCGCGCATATATGCGCTCTGGTGATAGTGGCCAGGCAAAATCCGCACATATATGCGCTTATGATGCAAATGGGTTAACTAGCACCGAAATTTCGCAGGTAATAAGAGCCGATTAATGTACAACAATCGCTGGATGTTTTGCGAAACATAAATATACTTAAATATATATATACGTATTTCAGGAGTGTAAATTCTTACACATTTACACTTTTTTTTTTTATCTTTGACAATTAAATTTTCTCATAAATTCGCATTACGACGACGTATACGTGGAATAGCATTTTCGAGCGTTGCCAGAGCACACTTGTTAGCACAAAAACTTGCACACATATCGATATCATCGCGCTCGCCTACGTGTATCGCGAATAGATTATAACCGCCGTCGTCGTCGGTCTGAAAGCGCACGAGGCGCGGCAACGTAGTATGTCGCTAATTACAAGATTGAGCGAAACGGGGTTACATTGATCGCGTGACTGCGTTTTATATAATCCGAAGCTTATTCGGGTAAGACCTCATTTTCAAGAACGAGGGGCTTGAGATGTAGTGCACATTTTACACGTACACGTCTGGCGATTGACATTTGACATTTCATTTTATTGGAATATACTGTTTTATTTTCATATGCGCTCGCGCGCGCGCGCGTTATATCAGCGCGCGTGACTCTTGCGACCGAGTTAGTTGCTCGAAGTCTAAAAGCTCCGCTCTGGAGTGTTTCACATATTTTTATTGTTTGTGTCTATTCTCGACATTTATTAGATGTAATAATAATAATAATAATAATATAACACGTTGTATAATATATTTCTATTTATGATACGTATCATTCAATTAAAAATCACATCTTCGCTAGGAAATTATTAAATGCACACGTTGAATTAAGATTGTGCATTCATTTTCGATTTTCTATTCACAAATACATTTTAATACACTGTGACAGAAAATATAAAATTTCCTTTTAAATAAAATTTACGATAAAATAAATTTTCTTTTAAATAAAATTTAACGACAAAACACATCTTCTCTTAAGAGAAGATACATAATATATATTTATAATAAATATATTTAAGAGAAAATATTTTAGCGCGCACACACTCTGGACTCGCGTAGAAATGAAAATTACAATTGTTCAACATTTGTATTTCTGCTAAACGTACATTTTATAAACGCAATTTACGACTAATTGTTTTCGTTTGCCTCCGGCATTACAGTCAGAAAGCTATAGTCATTACAGTCGCGGCAAAGCGCGCGGCATTATGCGTCGATGGCGCGCGGTGCGATTTGCTTTATATTATGTTATTTTTTTTTTTTTTTTCTTACAATTTCGCGTGTCGGATAAAAACTAGCTTCTACAAGCAGCGATGATGATGGACACGCGAATCAGATCCACGAGATATACTTATATCAGTTTTATGATTGCGCACGCGAAATCTCGTAGAGTATAAAAAAAAAAAAAAAAAAAAAAAAAAAAAAAAAAAAAAATATACACAGGATAAGGGAAGACAGATTTGCTTTTTTTTTCTTTTGAAAAATTTGAAAATATTTTATCGTGGTTAATTATTGCTTTTTTGCGAGAGGTCTTCTTTCATGCGTGGCGATATGTCGAGACTCGGCTGTAATTACAACTGAACGAGGAGAGCGAGGGGGAAAAAAAAAACAGAGACACAACATGCGCGCACGCACATATCGACAGAGAAGCGCAATGCTCGGTCGCAGCACGGCGAGGGGTTGGGGACAAACCGCGGCTGCAAAACGGGCGCTGCCTGCCTGCACGGAGCCGCGATTGTAAATCAATTAGCTCGCATTGTAAATAAATCACCGTTTTACAACTCCACCGCGCGCTGCGCCGAACGACATCCGTATGAAATTTATCGTCCATTTTCGTCCGTTTCGCTTTGATTTCGGGGCCGACGCCGCCGTCGTCGCGTCGAAAACGGGGCGCGATACGAGCCTTATTGCCCCCGTCGGCGCTGCAACAACAATACCTTTCCCGCTTTCATTTGCCTGTTTTCAACGACATCGCCAGGTCTCTCGCGAAGAAATCGAGAAAATCCCGTACATCGAACGCGCCAAGAATTACCGGCGAGATCAGTCGTGACAAGTGACTCGTTTATTTAAGTGCTGCGACGAATAAATTATCGAATGCGATAGATCAATCTCTCTGTAATCGATATATCCGGAGAATCCTGAGACGAGCAGCAGTCACGGAGAAAATCGCAACGCTTAATCTCTTCAACGAGAGATCGCCCGCTGGCCACTTAATACCAACGCGCTGGGCTGTGAAAAGGCGCGGGATTCGAAGCGTTCATTGCGCGCTGAAAAGATGTGCCAACGCAAGAACTTTTCTTTACCAAGTTAAACCCTAAAGAGATTCCGCAAATCTGCTCGAGAGTTAAGTGGTATTAATAAATCGCTCCCTGTTGTCCGTCAAAGTCCCGCGCGCTGGCGTGGCGGTTGCGAGTTAATCGCCTTTCCGTGACTCCGTAGTCGGAGACGCGTATTAGCCGCGCTCGTTTGCTTCCCTTCGCAAATATCGCGCGATCCCTTTCGGGATCAACGAGCGGACGCGGGAAAAAAGTTGGGAAAGAAGAACCAAGAGCAGTCGCCGCGGGACTCGAGTTATAGCGTCAGCTCGAGCTAACCGGGCGGTTACGCGCCGAGAGGAAGCGGAGAGGATTGAGAAGGCGAAGGGGGGGGGGGCGCGGAAGGAAGGAAGGAGAGGAGGCGAAGTGCTATTACGTCTTCTGAATGGAGCCGACCTCGGGGCTCGGTTGTAATTTCAGGAAATAGCAATTTCCAGGCCAATTAGTGCGCGAAATATTGCAAAACAATACGGCCAGGCTTGACGCGCGTACAATATGGCCGCGCGCCGCCTCATACAATGACAACAACCCTTCCTCTCTTTGTGCGTACGTGTGTGTGTATGTGCGTGTTGCGCGCGCGTTTGCTGTCGCGCGACAACTCCGATTCGGTCCAAGTACGGTTCAGCGAAGTTAGTTATCCCGCGGGCTTGGAAATCCGGTCGTGAAACCGTGCGTTTCGCGCGCGTGACGCGCTATTCAACTTCACGAAACTTACTCTAGACGTTTCGAATTTTGTGTTGTCTTACGAGACACACACAAACACAAATTTATTTTGCCACTTTGCTCGTCAGTCGATGTATTTATACATCGCCTCGATACGATAGTTTGTGTGTCGGGAAGCTTTGGGTGTCATAATTGCGGCGGATTCGCGGGGGGATTATCAAAGATGCATGCGGGCACGAGCGCGCAAAGCAAACGCGCGCGTAATAATGATAAATAATCGCGTTTGTGCCGCGCGTCGTCCCCCCTTCCCTCCCGGTTGATTTATAGTATTGCATTATCATTTATTTATACACACGATTTTAATAATTCCCGTTTGCGCCGCGCGTGCACACGTCGCGATCGTGGCGCGCGCATACATTCTCGATAACAGGCCGGAGACTCAACGATAAGCGGGGACTACGTGCCGACGTGGTCTGCTCGCGAAACGATGGACTCGATTCATGCGCGCTTCGGGGCGACCCGATGGCTTCCCTCGATGTGCGACAAGGCGCGCGCACGCGACTCTCTCTTTCTCTCTTTTTCTCTTTGTGAAAAATCAAGAACCCTGTGATTCTAATCATAGGATCCGTACGTGAGGCCGACGATTCGTTAACGAGGAGAGGAACTTTTCAATCAGCGCGACAATAGACGCGGCCCGCAGTCGCTCTCAATCGCGTACACGGGAACAATCTCTGACCGTGTCCCGTGTTCTGCCCTCCCGGAGGTGTTCATTGTTCCAAAGTCAGCTCCCCTTTTCGCGATCGCAGATCCAGATTAAAGATCTTACACGTGCTCAACTCGACCCGCGGTTGTTATTTTTTTTTTTTTTTGCGTGTGTATCAAAGAACTCCGGATAATCGCGATAATCTTTGGTTCTGCGACCAACAGATCGAAGAGAAACAACCAATTGAATTGGAGCGAGACGGTCGATGGCAGAGGAGGCGATAAGTTTGGCGAGTGTCAAGCTTCGATGTCGCCGAGATATACGTCGGCCGTCGTGGCAATCGGCACTTTGCACATATACGGTCGTATACATGCGGTTCGCGAAATTCCGACACATGAGACATACAATAACGTCGATCGCAGACGACGTGTTGTGTCGCACGTCTCTCCGAGGCGTGCTTCGATCGTCGAAGTGCGCCTCGTCGATCAAAGAGCGTATAAATTTCTCTCTCGCGATTTAATTCAACCGCGACGAGATTTGATGGTTTCTCCCCCCTCCCCCGCGAATCTCAGAAATTCGACGAAGAACGGTTTAGAAAGTTAGCGCGCGATTCTCCAACCAACCAATTTCAATTCTCGCGTCGCGGCTGTTTATATGTTTACGATCGGCAAATAATTTTTGCGCGCCCTCTCTCTCTCTCTCTGCGTCAGTTCCCGGATTTAATGGCTATCGAGGAAGCTCGCGGTGTACACGACGAACGATCAACGTGCAGACCGAAGGGACAGGCAGCGGGTGCATTGCGAGCCTGTACCTGTAGGTGTTCATAGAGAACGACGACGAAGGGGAGGAGGGAGGGTAGCGGGAAGGGGGTGGGTAACGTTACTGCCGGTGTCGGCGTTAATGCTAATGCTAATGCTAATGTCAATGCTAATGGCGTCGATGTCGTTCAGCACAAGCCGCGATCCACGTTCGCGAATGGACTGGCCGACAGGCACGTACCGCGTTTACGTAATTGATTATCAACGATTTAATACTAACCCGATAAGCCAATCAATCGAGGCCGTCGTTCTTGTTGACGTGTTTTCGAAAGAGAAAGGAACGCGCGCCGTCGATTTTGCAACACTCGCGCGCGTTGTACAAAAAAGCAGCTACGACTTTTGATCTCTCTTAACGCGTTTGCGCGCAATGAAAAAGTTCTTTAAATCATTGGGAAAATAAATACTGATCGTTTTCCGTATGCGCGATACGGCGCATTTTGAATTAAACAAGTGACGTTTTTTAATACGTTTTAGTTGTTGCAGCGAAAAAATAATAATCGTACTGTAAATCGTGACTTTTTTTTTTTTAATTAAGGCGTCAGGCAGACGCTTTGTTGCGCTTCCGAACAAATTTTTTTTTGTTAAACAAGAGCGTAAAATTCAGTCCCCTTCGAGGATGGGATACGCACACGCCAACGGGCACGTGAGCGGGCAACGTAACGCGTATCAGGTAACCGTTGCGCGATATATGCGCGGTAATAAACCACCGTCATCGCGAATCAATGGGTTAACGCATTAAACCGCGGTCAGCGTTTATTAAATTTGGCCGATCTAATTTCGCGATAGTTACCATTTTCATCACCGCGCGAGCGTCCTGCCTGGCGTTGGAATAACAATGACGACGCGACGCGGAGGACACGTCTTACAACGTGGCGTGTTTAGAACAGAAGGGAGAGGAGGGCGGGAAAAAAAAGAAAAAACCGAGAGCGCAGTGTCGAAGGTCTGTGCGCGCGGTCGGCACAAAGACGAGGCGGCGCAACTACCGACGACAACGTCGTCATCGTCTTCGTCGTCGTCGTCGACGACGACGACGTCAACTACCGCTACTACCACCATTATCATGGCACATTTGCATAAACAGCCGCGACTCAATCTCTATGCTAATCGACTTGTCCGCGTCCGAAAAGTACCTACGGTTAGGTACACTTACACATGCGCGTGCCGTGGGTGTACACACGCGTACATAACCGCGCGGTATGTATATGTACGTGTACAGCCGAAACTACGTACTACCGGGGTATACTCCGGTCGGATTATTCGCGCCGGCAGTCGAGTGGCAGCTCCACGTCGCCGATTGGCTTTTAATTAATTGGCTTCGTCGTCGTACCTCCGTCGTCGTCACCTTCTCACGAAGTCTGCCCCTTCCGATCAACGCGCGCGATCAAAACCGGATACAAAGGACGGAGTGAATTAGAGTGTGTGTCGCGACGATGAATAGATATCTCCGCGGACGTGAATTCTTCCGATTAGCGCGGGATCTCACCTTGTAATTGTTATTAGAATTTTTTCTGCACACCGGGTGTGGGTGTGTGTGTCGCGAATTTGAATTTATTTGAATAAAAATTTTTAATTAACAAACTTCAGCGCAATTTCAGGTGAGCCTCGGCGAGAGCTCGATGGAAACTGTTGTAATGGATATTCGAGAGCACCTGATATTTTCGTGTTTCGCAGTGTCAAAACTTTTTAATCAAACGTTAAAAAAAAAGAAAAAAAATCATAAACGGTGATCAAACAAATCCAAATTGCTATGCGAGTGAAACTAATAATCGATCGCCTTTGTGGCGAAAACCGTTTTATTACTAAGCTCTTGATGTTCGCCGCGATCTCAATTCCCAAGAGGGTATGGTATGACGACCGGTTTCTTTGTCACACCCAGCGTATATTCGCCAGCTCGCTCGTTCGTCTGTAAATCAGATTGACGACGAGGCGATTGTTATTGAAAACGACGAACGTTTCTGCACGGGGCGAACGTGTACCTACCGCTGCCCCCGTGAACGTTGTGTCACAACCGATAAAATTGACGGCGGATTTGCGCGAGCATCGCGCGTTTCACTCCGAGCTTTTGCTTTAAACCGAAACTATATGCGCGCGGATATGTAATCGGCGCGACTTTGACGTTCGCGAAATATACCGTTGATTTTCTGTCAGTTTAACGGAAATGACGTGCGGATTCGCGCGGCGGATTAGAGCGGCGAATAACGCGCTAATAAATAAACGGTTGATAGCAGCAGCCGCCACCGCAAGAATGAGTTAAAAATAACAGCAGGCCGCGCGAATATATTGAATATTATCTTCCGTTCATACGCGATTTAATGGATATATTCGGTGAATTCGATAATTGGGGTGTATTCCGTATATCGTTTTTGTTGCGCGGCTAAAAGCGCGAAAATTAATACTCCGCATAAAGTGAGACGCGAATGCGCGCGCGCGCGTGCCAGATGCCGAATATCAAATATTATTTGTGAAAGAACCGACCCGAAATTAACTTAATTCGCTTCTGAATATATTCGGGTGGAAAATCATATAGAGAATTAATAGAGCAATTACGTCCGTGTGTGTGTATGTGTGTGTGTGTGTGTTCGCGCGCGTGTGCGTATTGTGACCGCAAATCGTGAATTCGTGCGCGACCGCCGCATTTACTGTTAACTTAGCGACAAGAATTGTTTGACATTGTAATAGGTATGGGAATTTAGCCAGCTGTTTATTTTATGCTCCTCTGTATTTTCTGTTCTATTGAATTTTGCAAAATTGTATCGCGAAACATTTATTTTGCATTAAAATAACACCGCGAAATGCCGACTTTTACCGGTGGTTTTTATATATATATATATTTCCCGCCGACGTTTTATTATTCTACCGAGGGTGAAAAATTAAATGACGATCGTATTCTCAATCCGACTTGTTTAGTTTATCAAACACACACACACATACACACACACGCACAGATGCGCGAGGAATTTTAATTTGATATCGCGAACTTTAATTTAATTGTGCGCTCACCAAAGGTAAAAAATTATTTTTAATATAAAAAAGCAAACAAAACTTGGCCCCCTATCATTTCGATTAACAGCTTTTCCAAGATTTGTAAATATTGCACTTTGTGCTCTCGTCGGTCATTTCGCAGGGCAAACAACGGGTTAAATTATTATTATTACGCTAATAATGCGCATTATCACAATTGAACAGTGTGTAATAATTTAGCGCCATCATATATCGGGTCGCGGAAAATTGACACAGTGAAATTTTGTTTTGATAAGCGGCGGCCAAAACGATCGCGTCAGTTTCTCTGACTATTACGTGGCCTCTTCAACATGTCTAATAAATTACATTTCTAATAAGAGATTACATTTTCTACACACACGTCCTCGAACGCTTTCGCGATTTGCGAAATTGTTTGCTCGAGCGTTTAATTATTTTCAAGTCCCCTCGCGCTTGCCATCGCCGCACAACGAGCCACAACGAGCCTGTCAACCGAAAAATAATTTTCCCGTCGTCGCGTTTTTCGCGGTGTCGAAGCCGCATCACCGAACAATATAATTTGCATGTTGGCGAATTTATTGCTCGCCGAACCGGAAACGATCGCGCGCGTCGTCCGCCAATCGATCGGTGGTGCCGTGCACGCGCCACCCTCTTTCTCCCTACCCCCGAGACTTCGCAATTATCATTTCCCTTCTTTCCTGACGACATATTTTTTCCTCTTTCAAAACGCGCGGGGTTAAGAGGAAAGTTCGGGGGAGGAATCGTTTCATTAGAATATATTCAAATTACCGGCGGCGGCGGCGGTCTCATCGCCGATTCGTCGGGGTGCCCGCAATTATTTCTCAGGTAACATTATCCCGGGCTACGAGGTCTATCCTCCATTTCGTTGGATAAACCTGCTGGCCGTCTGCGTTCCCTCTCTCGCGCGCGTTCACCCCGCGTGTTCCATCCTTTCTATAGCCGCCGTTTTCCACCTTCTCTTCTTACTTACCTTTGCGCTCATTCCCTTTTCTTTCTTTCCTCCCATCCATAACCGCCATTTTCCATTTTCTCTCTCTCTCTTTCTCTTCGTCTCTACCCTCGTTTGATTATTCCGTCATCGCGACGTAATCGCGTAATAAAGCATCGGCGGCGGCAAAGCCCGGGCCCAGTCGGCGCTCAGTATTAAAGCGTCAGCACAAACTTGGCGCGCGAGCTACAAGAGATGATGAAGAGCGGCGTGCGATTCAACGACGACTGCAATTTCTTCAGTTCCGTCCGAGCGGACACCTTCTCGACCGCGGTTAACGTGCGCGCGCGAGAGATTTTAGCCGGGAGGTTTCGGCAGGCTGCATATAAAAGCCGCTCTCGGCGGCGTCGATTTGAAACCGATAAATTGTCGAGTCCGATGGAAAACACATGTAGCCTGCGGGGACGCGGCTCAGAATATACGATATCTCGCGCGAAGATGCGCGGATATGTTCCATTTATAGGCGAACTTGTAACGGCCGTTTGCGTTCCCGACGATAATCGTCGCAAATAATCGACGACAAAAGACAGACTCGCGTCTGCTCCGTCGATGACGAGCGACCGTTTCAATTATTACACGCGGAATGTAACGCCGCAGCGCGTCGTCGGTTTTTTTTTTGTTTTGTTTCGCGTGGGATAGTTTACCTTTACCTTCGTTGATGATGTTTCATCGCGATGAATAGAACCGATGAATACATGTACGGCGGTGCGTGAAAAAAAAAAAGAAAAAAAACGGGGTCGACCAACGGGAACATTTTTTTTTTTGCCCCAACGGGTGCGTGCGTTGTTTTCGGTGAATAGATAACGTTATCTTTTGTGATACTCGTTACGCGCCGTTCCAGGCAACACCGTGTAATTCAGACAGCGGACTCGATTATTCCGCTATCGAAGCGTAATTGCGTAATAATGCATTGCCGTCGAGCGCCGGTATTAAAACGTCAACGCGACCTCCGCACGCGAGTTATACTCGTAGAGAAGAGAAAGAGAGAGAGAGAGAGAGATGGGGAATGGGGGAAAAAAAGAGGAAAAGTGGAATGATAACGTGTCAGTGTGTGACGTACGCCGACGCGAAAGGTATTCGCGGCAAAAAACGAGCGAGTAACGCAGTATTTTTGGCCGTCAATATATTTGCCATTTATATTTGCTTTTATACGAATATTGCATATTTTTGATAGTGATTGTATACATAGTTTGTGTATAGTGTAACGTACCGTGTACATTAATCAATTTCGCAATGTTTATCGTCATTCAAACAATAAGAGAGCAGACCGTGGATAGATAAATGAAGTAAATTTCCGCGCGCATCCGATGAATTTGATGAACAAATATAAACAGCATTGCGAAAAAATGTGAAAGAATATATTTTTTCAATTTACATAGATTACATGTTAGATATGTGTCGTGCGTCATCATTGCCTCTATGTCTCTCTCTCTCTCTCCGCTGAGTTTTCCCGCGGGACTTCGTTTTCCAAAAAACAAAAAAAAACCGCATCAGGCGCAAAACATCAAATATACAAACAACATTACCTCGTCGCGTCACGAAAAAATGCGTGCTGAAAAAATGGGCTATTAGCGGATGTAAATTAAACTTTTAAGAACAATGTAACAACCGCACCGACAAGTTTATACTGTGTGAAAAAAATACGCGCGCACATCGCGCTGCTTTAATTCCGGATTTACAGATTTATATCAATTCTCGGTGAAAAGATATAGCAGTGATTATATACGTTTTATCAACAAAAAAAAAAAGGAAAAAAGCTGTCGAAAGCTTTTGCCGCGGGCGAAAATCAGTTTGCGCATTTAAACATTAACCATGCGTATTAAAAAAAAAACAGAGAGAAAAACAAACAACAAGAATTCAACAATTACTCAAACGCGTGCGCGAAAACAGAGACGAGGAATTTAATATAACCAACGGTGCCGGAATTCGCAGTATTGACGCGCGGAATCTTTCTCGAATGTGTCGTTGGAACCGGGAGTAGCTATTGCGGAAGGAATCTCAGTGCCAGTAGCAGATCGCTGATGTATTACAACTACACTTAGAAAATCCAGCTCGACCGCTCGGCAGGCACATTGTATTTTTCTACCGTCCCGGGGTATTGGCTCTGTAGCGCGTTGTGCAAGACCTTCTCTTTCTCTCTTCCCTCCTTCCTCTCTTCTCCCCTCCCCACCTCGCTATATGAAATTGGATTTTCGAAACGTCTCGAAACGTGGCTTGTTTCCGCGACGGTGAAAAGCGAAGACGGAAAACTGAATGTTCCGATAAGCGATGTATTGCGGGTATGTATTTGTGCTGCTGCCGCAAGAATTACGCGTGTTAGCCGCGGTTGTTTTTTTTTTTTTTTGAAGCGACAGAAAACGTAAAATACAAACACCAGATTTCGCATCCTCTTGATTTTTTTTTCGCTGTAAAAACAGAGGTTCTCTTTAGGTTCGAGAACGATTTCTCACGGGGGGGAATACCGTACAAATTGCTTTCGTACAAATGGCTTTTGAGGGAACGGACTCACCAGTTCGACAGTGTGTGTTTCGATATGTTGTTTGTCATCCCCGCGAGCGAACGGTAATTCTCTCCGAGAGAGAACGGTTTAGCGCGCGATGCGTCGGCTGCATAAACGCAATAAACCCAGAGAGGATATCCTCGTTTTGGCCGTTGGAATATTGCTCGGAAACTTGTTTACGCTCGAAATATTATTGTCGATCGGACTTAATATTCCCCAGTTGAAACTGGGACGCGTACGAGAGCGCGCGTCCCGGTAGTAGTTTCGATAGAGAAGAAAAGAAGAACGTCGCGGTGTGTTCCGCTTTTTCCGCCCCGCGTCACACCGTGTCACACCTCCTCCCTCTCACCCCAATCGGTTCCTTCTGAAATATGTATGTATCGCATTGCGGATTCGAAATTCTCTCTCTCTCCCTCTCTTTCTCCTTCCGATCTATCGGGACGACATATACGACGACTGTAAACTAGGATTGACTCCGATATCGAAGAATGGGACGAACGGTAAGCCCGGGATTCGCGATTTATATTTGATCGAGTTCCACGCCCGGGGTTCCCGAGCCTGCGGTCAATCCTCGGCACAGCCTTGCTCACCGGCACCCTCTACATAAGGGGGTTGGGCCTGCGGCTATAATTCGAGGGAGATCTTTCCTGACGACGTTGACGGCTCCTTCGGGAGCGGATGCTCGAGATAAATGGAAACCTGGACCATCGTCTCCCTCCTTTCCCTCTATCTGTCCTCTCGTCTCTCTCTCTTTCTCTCGTCCCAAGGTTGAATCGGTGACGGCGGTTGCATTGGCGCGTCCCACGTCTGGGCGCTATTCATGCGGAGGCTCCTAAGGGCCACTACGGGAGTCTCGTCGATAGAACGAGACTCGCGACGCATAAAAAGTCATAATCCTTCGCTAAAGGGAGGGAAACTTCGTTCGGAAACGATCGGCGATCCGATGGACCCGACCCGCTTAAAAGAAAAACTGTATTTTTCTGAAACGACGTCGTTCGAAAGAATATTTAAAGAACACGAAGAAAAATCGCGAGGAATTAATTAATTCGCGCGCATTGTCTCAAGTTAAGAAAGTTCGACAAATTTGAACTTTTATTATTAGGCCTCTCCCACTTTCTTTCTCTCTATTTTCAAGTACCTACGCAACCGATTTTCATTGTCGATGCGGTAGTATCCTAAGAGGCAGGCAGTGTATTATGGAAATGAGGGTTCACGGCGCTTGCATTTTTATACTCAAACTCTTTTGTTCGCTCTCTCTCTCATAATGATGAAATTATAGACTTTTCCTTGCGAAATAATGAGTGCCATACTTAGCCATCACTTTCGCATCAGAGTGCTCGGGACTTGTGTTCCGCGTCCTGTCATTCTGAATAACCCGCTGTATCAAACTTTTCAAAGAGCGAGGAAAAAAAAAGAACTTGCGAGAAGAATAATTTCAGACTCCTCCTCTCTCTCTCTCTCTCTCTCTCTCTGCTTACTAACGCATTTAAATAATATAATAATGGCGCGCGAACGGTGGTGGCAAAAATTAACTTCCATACATCCCATTTTCAGTTTATATAATCGGACAGGCAATATCCCTCGTAAAATTTACATACTAAGTAGAGAGAGAGAGAGAGAGACTCTCGCTCGAGAAGTGATCGTTATCGCGAAACGGCCCGGCGATACAAGCGATACAAGCGTCGCACCGCGACGGCGAAATGCGGTCTAGTTCCGACTGGATCGGTTAATCCAGTTAGGCTGGAGTTTAGCGGCCGAATGTGTGCGGAAGGGGTGAGTCAGAGATAGTTAAGGAGAGAGCACGTGTGAGTTAAAGGGTCGCTTCGCACCGCGAGGTAAAACTTGCGGGGAGACCACTAGCGGGAATCCAATCGAGTCTTATTTATCGCCTTTCATCGCGCCGCGGGGCCGCCTCTTCATCGCCAGTTTCGCCGACAACTTTATCCCGCCGGAGAAGAGCCCGTGGACTTTTCTTCCTTCTCTCCTTTCCCTTTCCCTGTGCCTTTCCTCCCTTCAACTTGTCAACCGGTCGACGATGGACGCGCAAACGGGACGTTAAAAGTTTGCGGCTCTCTTTTCTCACGTCGTGATTCGCGGGACGGCGGGAGATTTTTTGCCGTCCCCGGGGAGGAAGAAAATTTCACGTCTGGAAGATGTCCGCGGAAAATTTCGGATAAAAGACGCGAAAGATACGAGATTACTTATACTCCCTGCGTGCGCGCGCGTGTGTGTGTGATGATCCAGTATTGACAGAAGAAAAATCCTTTTGAGAGAGGCGTCGAAAGGAAGTTTTTGATCGAAGCCGTAACTTAACGTCCGGTGTCGAGATTGCGGGAAGAAAAATGATCAGTTGTTTCGTCTGAAACGTTTCGGAAACGAATACATTTGCGGGAAGGGATTTTTAAAAGCTACGAAATTGCACAATAAAATTGCAATAAAATTTCTAACAGTCGGGAGTGTACAATATTAATAGTCTAATAATCGCACGAGCGCACCGTTAGAACGGGGGGGTACATATATATCATTAATCATTAGTTATTTTTATGTTTCACGTTGCCTCGCGCAGCGCAGAATTAATTGATGGATGTAACGGTAATGCACACGCGCGCGCGCGCGCAACATGATAAAATATTCATGAAATAATTTAGCACGCAACGGTGAAAAAAATCACACCATTTACACTCTTTTCGTTATTAAAATTATGATACGATACTCGTAGTACATATTGTATATAACGCGCGATATCTTTCTTATTTGTTATTCGTGTGTGTGTGTAACATTTTTTACCGTTGAAAACTCGTAAGAAGAAAATTTTTGCGATGTGACGATCGTCTCTCTGAGATACGCACGCGATCGGTTTCTTCGCCCTTCATTTGCGTACACGTCCTGCGCCGGCTGCTTTCGCGCTTCGTTATGTGAGCAAGGACAATCGATGCAAGAGAGAGAGAGAGAGGCGGGAAAACAAAGGGAACATGGGTTCTTAATAATCGCTAAAAGCTCTCGCACGACGGAAACGCGCGCAACGCCTCCGAGAGAGTTTGCCGTCGTCGCGTCCCCTCGTCACGAACTCGGAGGAAAAGATCTTCTGCGAAAGTAAGTAGCACGGTCAACTGCGATAAATAATCCAATTACGCGAAGGCGCATCGTGAAATCCGTTTAAAGGGCCTCGCAAAGGGCACACGCTCTTTCTCTCTCTCGTAAACTATTCCGCGAAAAGAAAAGTCTCTCGGGACGAGAGAGAGAGAGAGAGAGAGAGACTTGCCGAACGACGTACTCGGAATTAATCTCATCGCCGTGGGTCTACCACGCTCCGCAAATTTTCAAAGCATTTTGAAAGACGAGAGAGAGAGAGAGGGGAAAAAAAAGCGACGGAGCCGGTTTGTGCGCGCACAATAAGGAAAGCGCTCCTTGGGAAAGTAGTTTCTGACTCCAATTTGCGCGCGGTAGATCACGGGAGCAAGTAAAACTCCGGCAGAACAAGCACTGAAGCATAGTTTTAGACAACTATGAGAACTATTATAGTGAGTTGATATAAAATCTCTCTCTCTCTCTCTCTCTCTCCTCCATTGCTACTATTCATCTTAATAAACATCGTAAGACCCGTTTGTTCATTCGAATAGAGGGAGGTTTTAAAAGAGAGTGCGCAACATGTCATCGTTTGATATTGCATTTTTTTTTTTCGTTATTTTTTTCTTTCTCTCGCGAGATATATAAAATCACGCGCCTTGTGTCAAAAACGCGCTGTTACGCGCGGGAGCTTTTTTAATTTGATGAAAAACATCCCTGACAGTAATGATAGTATAGGAGAGCCGGTTGTAACGCTCCTAATTATGACAGTCGCTGCTTATGCTCATTTGAATCTTTCTCTTTCTCTCTCGTGTTAGAAAGGGCGAGTGCAAAGAGCGCGCGGAGAGAACTAATGGAGGGTCTACGCGCGCCCCAACGGGAGGGGTGCGCGCGCGCGCGCGCGCTCGAATACCCACTTTTAATCTGGCAAGCTTTCGCTCGGCGTTCGTTCCACGAATCTCCGAAAGGCATAAAACGAAGTACCGGTGCGAGAAAGCGAAGAATGAGAGAGAAAGAGAGAGAGAGAAAGCGAAGGAAGCAGATGGGGCAGGAAAACGTCGGGACCGAAAGCGCGAGGAATCGAAAGAGATGCACCAGGTAGAAAAGAAATGCATCCACGATGTGCAATCTCTTCCTCTCTTTCTTTCTGTCTCTTTCTCTCTCTCTCTCTCTCCGGCGTATAAATCGTTTTTGTTTCTCCTCGTAAACACGATTACGGCTCCCGCGTTTATGCAATTTATCTCGCGCGCGCGCGTTGTTAAATCTTCTCTCCGCATTCGTCGAAATTGTTAAAAAATTTATACGTGGCAACATTCTGCGTTTTAAAAAAATGGTTTAAACAATTCCGTGGCGCGTTATCTGAACGCGTTTGTTGCCGCGTACGAAGAATATCTCGAGCTACGAGTGTTTATCTAATTCATCATTAAAAGAGGAAACCTGATGAATTTCTTGTTTAATCAATAAAATTATATTTCATATAAATTTACGATACGATAAAAATGCGATGATTTAGTTTTTTAAAGAAAGACTACCTCGCGCGCCGTGCAGCAGCTCAGAAGTGACTCTTTAATCTGGCGTCACGGCGACGAGGAGAACGCGAATACTCATCGGCGAACGTGACAAAGAAGGGTTGGCGTTACCAAAGAAAGAGATGCGCACGCGAAGGGAGACGTAGATGGTTGTCGGCACCGAGGGACGGGTCACTTTTTCTATCCGCCGACGCACACCTCGTGAACAATCCCTCGCCCTTCTCCCCTATTCCATTTACCTGCCATTTTTCTGGCAGAGCCCCGTGCGCTCTCAACTCGACGTCCGCCCGTAAATTCACCGGACAGACGGACGGACGGACGGCTCTGCCTGCCTGGCGTTTCGCAGATTCTCCTTTCCATGATTCTTTCTTCCAGACGCGTGAAAAAGAGAGAGAGAGGAAGACGCTCGCGTCAGATTATGTATCGCTCGATGTGTCAGCGCGCGCAAGTGTTTTGCGTATTTTTCAGAGACGCGAGCGGATGTGTGTGTGTGCGGCGGAGAGAGACACGGTTTTCCATCAATAATAAATATTGTTTTATTGTCAACGATTTATATTATCCCTTTTATTCCAATAAGTATGAACTGATGAACTGTGTGCTCTCTGATATTTCCTGTTGATTTTACTAACTAAATACTACGGCCGGACGGGCGAAGGTAAAATTAATTAAAATCTCTTCGCGTACGTACACGGATGAAACACGGCAAGTACGCGCGCGCGCGCGGGGATATTGTAGAAATTTCACGTCCCGCTCGTAATCCGACGGTCGATTCCCCGAGATCTCTTTTTTTTCTTATCAACGCGAATGGAATTATCGGACTTCCATCATGCGTGAAGTTTGTGAATCCCTCCAACACACAATTCGAATATGTATTTACCGATGTTATTCTCGGTATATCTCGCGATATATATACTCGGTCGCGTTGCGCGCGCAACGTTGTGTGCGCGTTTGTGTGTACACGTTCGTTGAGTTTCCCACGCGCGTTTTCCGCGCTCGCCGGCAATATATAACGTCATTTGCGGCGCTTTAAACGCATTTAAGCACGGCATTGCGTCGTGTAATTTATAAACGACGAATCGGGAATATCGACTCGTTTTTTATACGAGGTTACGGTGAGGGAAGGGGGGAGAGGACGAGATCGCGGCCGATTTAGATGCCGTTAAAGAAGACGCGACTCGAGCGGCGCATAAATTTCACGGGGAAAGCCCCGTTGTTAATCTCGGTTTTTATTCGTTAAAATCCGACGTTACGAGAGAGAAAGGCGCGCGCCCGAGCGCGCTCTCTAAGTCAGAAAACAGAAGGGCGGAACGCGCGCGGCGCGTATACGCGATACGAAAGAGCGGACGCGAGATGAACGTGGACAGGGGGTGTAAAGTGCGCGAAGTCGACTCGAACCTCTCTTCTTCCCTCTCTCATCCCGTGACCCGTGAACGGGTCGGCGCGCACACGCTTTCCTGCCTTCGCCATTTTTCTCCTGCGGGATCTGCCTTGCAGAGAAAGCGCTCGGGAAGAGAGAAAAGAAGAAGCAGGACGACGACGACGACGACGACGACGCGGAAAAGCGAGACCGTGAGGTATGAGGGAATAGGGAAGAAAGAGATGGAAACGCGACGAAGAAAAAGAGCGAGAGAAGGATTCGGAGCGGTTGAGGGGAAATGAGAGGCGCGAGGATGGCTCTTAGCCCCCTTCGGACGTACGCCTGGCACGTGTCCTAGTGGCACGTGACAGCAGCCACCTGGGGAAATCCTGATGGTAAATGTTCCGAGAATATATAGTATACGGGTAGTTACCTCACGACCTACCTTATCTTCTTTCTCTCATCTACTCTCGCGCGTCTCCTATTTCCGCACAGGCAAAATCAATGCAACCGGACAAAATGTTCTCTCTGTCTCTCTCTGTGTGTGTGTGTGTGTGTTTGTATGTGTGTGTAAATGCAGATGAAACTCAGAATGTTAATTAACATATATTAATTTGACGAGCCGCGGGATTTTAATTTCTGCTCTGAAACAGATTTGTTCTCGGCGAATTTCAGGTTTCTTTCTGTGACACGTAGTAGGTACGTAGTGTCATTATTTCCGCGCGCTATTTCAGTCCCTCGTCGTTACTACGTTCCGTCGTCGTTTCTGTACACGTCGTTACACTCGCAGGTATTTCATGATTTATCGATACCCGTTGATGCGCGAGAGTGTCTCAAAAATATGATACGTCGATTGAAAATCAATATTATATAGGGGAGACCGGGGCTAGTTGTGACACGGGGTTAGTTGTCAAACTGCTATTATCTTGCTTACTAAATCTTGGAAAATATTCTTCTTT
>QVOA01022295.1:0-27570 GCA_014825685.1 Pseudomyrmex cubaensis
TGTGACGTTCATTTATAAAACCCAAGTAAAACATTTGCTACAACCCGATCGAATGTTAAAAAAGCGATGTAAATTCCGTTTACTTACAGCGGCTTGGGCGGATCGCTAGCCAGTAAAGTACCGTCGTTTCTCAAATTGTTTCCTCCAGCGTCCTCGAGATCGTCATCGCTGTCACTCTCGATCGACAGAGCCTAGAACGATAAAATAACACATCGTCTTTAGCGCGTCCTTTTCGTACGACACAAATTAAACTTTGGGCACTTTGTATATACTTTTTACCTCGATCTAGACGAAAGGCAATATTTATAGTAGACATATGCGTGTCTCACGCAGTAAAAAAGACAAAGTAAAACGAAAAAGAATAATGTAACAATGATGGGAATACGGAGAGAGATGCAGACGTGTAAATTGAATTTTGCTGCTGAATTATATCAGCCGTGGTTCAATCCGCGACTCCAATCGCTTACTTGATCGAGAATACTGGAAGATTGCGGCATCTGTTTGTTGTTCTGATCGTTACCAACTGCAGGCTGGACCGAATTCGATGTAGACGAGGCTGTAGGGCCCTTATGCTGTCTGTTTGGCCTTGGCGGGGCCTCGGGGCCCTGTGACACACCAAGCTCGATGAGTTGAGCAGCCAGTATCTCCATGTCCTATCACCCACACGCATACACGCACAACCCCGTTAGTCACTGTTCCGAGATACCTTTTGGGAAATCTTTTTTTTTTTTTGCTAGAAGCCACCACCGGACACAGCCAAACAAGGCAGAAAGGCGAGGATATAAAGATGTACCAAGAGAACACAAAGTTGTGCATTTAAAAGCAAAACTGCTGCCTCTATATATTATAAACAGGATAATTCCGAAAAAGCCAACATTATGGAAAAGAACAATCTCATTTTACAAATAAAAACGTTACGTATACACGTAGAAATTTTATTTTCTACGTAAATGATATACGTAAATATTTCTGATTTGAACAAAAACATCTTCGCATTCAAACACGTTCTTTTTTTTTCTTATTATTATTAACGCGAAAACAAAATATGCTTCTTTGGTCATCTTTCGAAATCATCTTGTATCAATGTTAATATTGCAAACGCAACACGTTTGACTGATTAGTAGCAAATGAAAAGAAAGCTGACCGTGATATCGACAATTAACTTCGATACTGCGTTTATGGCATTCAGAAACACAAGAGAGGTACATTTCTCTTAATAATTACAAAATAAAAAAAAAGTAAAACTTCACTAAAGAAAGAAAATTATGTTAAAAGTTTGGAAATAACAAAAACAATACAATCTCGAGGAAAAACTTTCTTCTCTGTATTATGTATGTCTTTTTTTAAATTAAAAACGGAACTCAAACTTTTCTTGTACCTTCAATTTGAGGAAAGTTAATCGGGTGTGTGTTCTCTATATTTAATAGACCACTTATGCATCAATTAGTTTGACATAATTAAATCGCTTTAACAGTAAATAGCTGACCCTGGTACGCTTATATACATATATTTCAATGACGCAAACCCAAATTCAAACGATATTATCTCTCGAAACACCAACAAACGTGTTGTGTGTATGTAGATCTAAACACATGTACAATCTTACTGACCAAAATATCCATGTGGTCGGTCAGAGGTCAATATAGAACGGTGCAAGCGCTTAAGCGAAGAATTATTGAAGGGAGATGCTTCGTTTTTACGTATATTATTAAATAGATAAATTTAATAATTAATCAGCGCAGTTTACATTTAATAAAAATAATCATGTATTAACGTGTTTAATATACATATAAGGTAAACAAAACTATTAAATTGAATTTAGAAAAGAGAAAAATGTATATTTACACTGTGAAAAAAAGAGGAAGATTAACATTAAAACTTATTTGTCATATTGTTCATAAATTTATCAATATGACAAATGACTACGTACTTCCATATAATTTGCAGAAACCAACAAAGATCAATTTTCTGCACTGATTGTTATTACTAAATCACTCGTGTTATGCAAGCGTTTGCGAGAAAATTAATTGTTAGTAACAGGGATACACGTAACAGAGAGAGATATATATATATGTATATATATAATGAAGTGTGCGTGTCACCTTACCTCTGGCTTCTTCGGCGGCAGCTACGGGGGGTAGGTGTGAACATAGAAAAGAAATAAAAAACCAAATACATTCCAAATTCAAGTGCCAGGAATAGTAGAATAATAGAACGCATTAGCGTGTACGCCAATGACGGCAGTAGCAAAATAGAGAACCCGTGCAATTAAATATAGATATATAATATATATATATATATATATGTGTGTATATATTGCAAGTATGTAATATATATGTATATGTATATATATTGCAAGAGAAGAAGAGGAACATACAGAGTGAAAACTATGCATTATGTATATAGTGTAGAGAATGTATAAAACTGGATCGATAAAAATACAAATTTGAGGCAAAACTGCAAAGAAAAGGTAACGACAGCATATGCCTTTCTACAGATCTGGTCATCTATACTTCTTATTCGTGTCTATTTATAAAAAAATGATTTTTACTCGCACAATATAATGGAAAGAAAGGAATTTGATCTGCGGACGTTCAGAGAGGGGATTCGGACACATTACGAAAAAGTGCAAATCTGCTCATAAAAGACATACCATAGGTTTAAAGACACTATTCCTTTGTGGCGCAGGTTGTCCCCCGGATCCTCCGCTACCTCCTCCTCCAGCAGGTGGCTGATGATTAGAAGGCGGCGTGGACACTTTGTGCGGTTGCCGAGGGTCGTCCCGAGGTGTCGGAGGTAATGGCCGAGACGGTGGTTGCGGATCTGGCACCACTATTTCCAAATATCGGCATTTTATGGGGCGTCTCTTATTATAATACTTTGAGAAAAAAAGATTAAACATACCTATTAGTCTATGCGGTATGGCGGGTCTTGCGGGTGGTCCAGGTTCAGGCACCTCTCTCTGAGATCTGCTTCCTGGTTTCTCTTTCGCGGCGGGCGCTTGAGGAGGTACATCCTGCGTCAATGTTCTGCCTTCCTGAATTTGTTGGAAGTTACGGCGCAATGTATCACCTCCAGGTGCTTGAACTATGGACGACGGTTCGCCGGCCAATGCCGGTTCATCTTCTTCGTTTTCACTTCCGCTATATCGATAGTCGTCCCTCTCTATAATGAGAACAATGAATACATGATGCAACGTACCGAAGCAAGTTTCACCTTAAAAGCAACTTCAACTATTTTCGCACCTTTCTCCTGTTTGCGTTTTTTACAACGATCAATGTGGTCTTTCAGCTGTATTCTAACTTGTCTTTCCGTAGGTTGGTCCCGTATAAACGGATGTTTAAGGAGCTGTTCTGTGTAAGGTCTCTGATGATAATCCTTTACCAGTACCGTTTCGATAAATCCGTGAAACTTTTTAGCCCATTTCTTCGATTTGAGTCGTGGCGGGGGATTACGAGGAATCAGGAACAAAGCCTGTTTAACGATAAGATTAAACACGATTATGAGTTTGAATGTTAATAATTACATTAAATATAAATCAAGAATATTCAACAATATCGTTAAAAATTATTGAAGAAGACTCACTCTCATAGGATGTAGATCGCAAAGCGGAGGTTGTGATTCAGCCATTTCTAGAGCAGTAATTCCAAGCGACCAAAGGTCACTTCTATTGTCGTAAGTGGCGTCTGGATTCTCGTCGCAAGCAATAACTTCTGGAGCCATCCAGTAAGGTGTGCCAATAAACGTATTTCTTCTACCTATCGTCCTGTCCAATTGTGCGCTAACGCCGAAATCAACTGAAAACAAGAAACAAACATGAGAAATAACAGAATTGTGATATATATCTAACGTCCGAATTAATCTTACCGAGTTTGACTTCCGCGTTGTCAGTCAACAAAACATTTTGTCCCTTGATATCCCTGTGGATAACTTTATTGCTATGAAGATAACTAAGTCCCCTCAATATTTCTCGCGAGATATAGGCTATCCATTCCTCTTTCAAGCTCTGGCCCTTGGTTGACTTGACAAGATCCGTGACGGAGCCAGCTCCGCAATATTCCATAACCAGCCATAATTGATCGTCTTTACCGGGCGATGACTTCTTTACGAAGGCACCGTAATACGTAGCTATATTCCTATGATTCGAGTACTGCGCAATATAAAAAGACTCATTTGCATTAATTTATTCCGTCAATGATCTAACGCTTTACGGTACTCGTCTGTGTGTGTGCACACTCACTCACCCGTTTGAGTACATTTATTTCCAACTTAATTTCTTCCTCTTCATCCTGCAACAATAAGCATCTTGTTAAACCATTTGCATGCAATTAAGTTATGTCTACATATGTCAAATAAGAAATTACATATTATTTTAAAAATAGTGCAGGGTACATTTAAAATTAAATTTTAGTTTAAAATATTGTGATTTCTTTAAACAAATTCTTATTTACGAAAACCATTTTACGTGCGAGCGCTGTTTATATAATTATTAAAAAACTTCAGCCGTACATTTTGTGAAATGAATTGTAGAAAGAAAAACAAACTTTATGAACACGAACTATTAAAAACAACGCATCAGATGTTTCAGAAAGCAAACAACAATTATTAGAGAATGTGAAAATTTCTTTCGGTTTGTTTGGAAAAGCAGTCTCTACTGTTTGTTAAAGTAGGTAAGTAGAACCGAGGCTTTACTCGCGCGTTGCACGAGAGAAAAGAAATGAGGGACGTTCGCAAGAAGAAAGAGAAAGAAGAGCAAGATGGATAAGCAAATTGTAATCGTTGAATTTTCCCGGCGCCTTTGCGGAAAGTTTTGAGCGACGACACGCGGAAAGAAACGAGACTCACGTTTGAGGAAATATTACAAATAAAAAAAAACAATTAGTACAAATAAAACTTATCGCTTATTTACTCGGAAAATACTTCATTCAGATAAAATATATCTTCACGTAATTATTATCTTGTGCCCGTTGAAGAGAAAACGCGTGTTTTGTAGCTTTAATAAAATAACGCATCTCTTAGATTCCAAGAATTGTTGAGTAACACCGCCTTATATCGCACATTCATAGAAATGGTCTTTGTCCTCCATCGATAGTGGGAATACACACGGCACTGATTCCGAAGAATCAGTTTTGTATATCACACAGACTTTATATCGAGGCAGCTGATAAAAATTTATCTAACTTGGCGGTTGTGGAACGGTCTATTTTCCGAGAACTCCGAAGGAATTTCTTTTTCTCTGACTACCAAATGTAAAATCACAATGTGTCTCGCCTTTCACAAAGTAACGCGTCTCATATATCTCAGTACGCATATCTATATTTCTCTTTCACAAAGCTCATTTCCGAGAGAACGGTAGTAGTTGCAACAAACACCGCAACACACTCCGCTTCTCAAGAATGAAGCTAAGAGCTAATCCTCCCGTTGAATCACTCCAAACGAGAAAGTAATTAAGTCGTGCTTCGCCGTGCGCGCACAATCGGATACTTGCCTCCGTGACGTCCATGACCTTGATGGCCGCCAGCTGACCAGTCTTGGTGTGCCGACCCTGCGGAGCAGAAAAGTGCATTGTCATTATCATCCGTTAAACACACAAGCCCCTATAGCGCTACAACAATGACGAAATGACGTACCGGTGTGATACGCCACTATCGCCCGACTTATCTCTTACGAAGCTTTTTTTTTTTTTCTGACCATTGGATAAATAATTCTTTGACAAAGAATAC
This sequence comes from Pseudomyrmex cubaensis, assembly GCA_014825685.1. NCBI lineage: Eukaryota > Metazoa > Arthropoda > Insecta > Hymenoptera > Formicidae > Pseudomyrmex > Pseudomyrmex cubaensis. Next base: position 5,724 of record QVOA01022295.1, read on the forward strand.
AATTCCGTCGCGCGCGCGAGAGGGTTGGTAGAGTTATTCACCCACACTCTCTCGTCGTTTACTATTTTTCTCTCTCTCAAACGCGATCAAACCGATCAGCTGTATTTCCCCAATACCCACATGGATAATGATATTATTAAAAGACAATGACGCACATACACAGTTGACGCGGAACGTTCGTACACCCCTTCTCTTTGTTAAGCATCTCATTTTCTTCAGCTACTAAAGGACAGACCGGGGGCACGAGGAGGAGAGGTAATGTGTGTGCGGCGGAAAAAAGCTTCACCGCATGCTTTATATATTCAGTCTCTTTTTTTTTTTTTCAACTACAAAGCCACAAGCCACGCGCACTATGTGTGCGGATATATGCGTCTCTCACGACCGTCTCTATTCTCTCAAAAAGAATCGGCTCGCAGTCCCCGCGTCTTTCGCTCGCTCGTTTGAACGAATGGCAGCAGGCCCGCGGTAGCTCTCGCGCGTAATATCCGCGCGCGTCTCTGAATTCTCCACCTACGTGGAAACGTCGTCACTTGACTCGATGTGGAACTCGAGAGTTTCCGATGCAGAACGACGGAATGAAAAATGCGCGAGAGAGAGTTCCTGGAAAAAGGAAGAACGGGGAGGTTTTAACGTCGGAAAAGAGATGTTTTCACGCATCTTAATTGTAAGATAAAGAAATACCTATTACTTGTAAAATAAAAAAATCCAAAGAAAAACCTACAGATAAAGCAAATGTGCGGCTTGAAATGAACCTCGCTCATCGGAGCAGCGTTCATCAGAGATGCCCGCACATTACGACACTCCAGAAAATGTGCTTTTATCTGACAATGCATTGTGTCAACACAAGAGAGACATCGATAAAATCATTTTTCGATTATCGTTGCGACAAATAACACCTCACGGGAAGGGGAATCGATGGCGGTTTTCGTTCACGCGGTCTTTTTCTCTCTTTCTCTCAGAACGAATCGATTATCCGGAAATGAGGTTTGAATTATAAAGTGTTCCACGAAGCGTTCCAATCCTTCGCGTCGCGTGAGACAACATTTTTGTTACATTTTCGCCGACGAGGCTGATGAACAAATCTACGATTAAGTTAAAAAACGCTTGATCAAACGCTCGTCTGAATCAAGTTTTTCCTTGAAATTCTCATCGATGGTTCCGAACGACGATGAGATTTGAGTCGCGAAATATTTGTCGCACGCATTTTTTTTTTGTCGCTTATTGCGTGAAGACTTTTCACGCGTGTGTCCGTGTGCGTTTTGTTCGGCTCGTTCTCGTGCCGTCATCGGGTCATCGTCCTCTTCTCCTCCGCGCTTTCCTCTCGTCGTCTATCTCCTCTCTCGCGGTAGCGCGAAAGTAAAGCGGTTGAAAAGAACGCGAAAAGGTGGAGGGTGAATACGAACGGAATGTTCGTGCGAAATGCACTTTTCGGCCCCGATAAAAGTGCGAGCTAAGCGTGAAACTTGCGCTTCGTTTTGAACCGCGTCGAGAGACGCGTAAAACCAGCGTGCGCGCGATATGCAGCTTTTCCTCTTGTGTGTGTGTGTGTGTGCGTGTGAATTCCTTTTTTCTACAATTCCACCGATAAAGCGGGCCGATCGAATGAAGCGCGAACGAGCAGCCGCATCGTCTGGGCGCGGACAACGTGAATTAATTGTGTCAGAACAACTTTCATTTTAATGTCGTTCGGAGTGGAAGAGGGGAACATTAGTAATATCTTTCGCTGTGTGTGTGTGCCGCATTTGCCGTCTCTTCCCTCGAGATATCTAAAGAGAGAATTTATTTTCCCGTTTGCAGCTTGTGCGCGCGAATTAATCAACGGTGGTTCGTTAATTTCGATCGGATGTTTCTCTTCAACGTTCGCGAAACGCGCGACTTGTAATTTTGAAGTTCAACACGACATAAAGATTAACGGAATTTACATAATTAATGATATGACATAAAAACAACTATATAATTAAAAAAATATATATTAAAAAATAATTAAAAACTATATTAATAAATTAAATTAATTAAACTATATATTAATTTATATTATAAAATGTGATAAGAAAAAATAATTAGAGCGACTAGTTTTTTTTATTTTAACGAGTATCAAACGTTGTGCGGATTTGTGTTTCATTGTGTAGCAAACTCGCGTATACTTTCGTGAGATTCGCTCGCGATGATTGTCGATTCTGTTGAAGTAGAAGCCTGTTCTAGACACGTTAGTGACATTATATACGTATATACGCTTCTTCGCGCGTCCTTCCGGTCGCGGGATTCTCGACCTCTCTCTCGACCGTACGATGCATCTTTCGCACCGGGTTATTCTTCCAAGGACGGCCTCGTGAAGGAGAATTTTTTCAAAGTGAATCACCATCGTCTTCGCGCTCTCTGTTACAGGTGAGGATAGAAACTCCTTCTTTTCTCTTCTTCCCCTCTGTGTGTAACTCGACCGCACTGTGCATTCATCTCCCCACATCCCAACGGAAGGAATATTACGTTTTCCGTCCCATGTACAATTCTTACATATATTTTTGCTAGAGTTTCTCGTCGCTGGAGTCTCTCGGATTTTGAGTTGCATTTCGCGGTGTACGAATTTAAGATCAATTACACCGCTTTAATTGTCTCGGGGATGCAAGAAATATCTAATTGTCGCAACGTACCCAACAAACACAAGACTTCGCAACAGAGAAAGGCGATCTTTCTCATTTCCCGTGAACATTCCTGCCACGTGACTCACTCTATTTCTAAGATCACCAATTCAATCGGAGCAAAGCCGTTTCTTGATATACGCGCGGAAGAAGTTATTATTTTATTTTCTTGTTTTCACGCGGCAACAGCAGAAGAAGAATATTTATCTGTTTGGCATGCGAGAGAGAGAGAGCCTTTCGAAGGTGTAAAACGAGTAAGAGGTATTATCGCGAGAATGCAACGCCACACACGCACACACGCGCGGGCGCGCGTACACGTATCACTTTAAATATGAAAGTTTCCCACGTGCGCAACGCACAAGTGCGGGTTTAGATCTTTACACAGGACGGGATGGATACGAAACTCGGCGATAAAAATACGCAAACGGGAAGCACAGGCGGCCGCACTATAATAGTCCTATGACAGATAAGATTTATGGATTACTAACGGAAGTGCGATAACCATAAATGTGCGCATGAAAATTAGACAAATTAGACGCGTTCGCTGTCTGCATATAATGTAAAGAATATTTCGAAATATTAATCATCACATTGTTCAGACTGTAAAAATGAGACAAAGTCAATTAAACTAGCTTCAATCAATTTGGAATTAATCACTCGATGACGTGTAAAGAGAAGCGAACAAAACAAAAAATTGCGTTTGTGAATTACTCACTTTGTAAACTTGGCCGTAAGTTCCATTTCCAACCACTTCTATTAGCTCAAAAATACCAGCGGGATCCTGTAAACACAAATGATCAATTAATTAAATTTCTCGAGACATGAAACAATTTTTCGTTACATCATTAAAAAGCAATATATCACAGTTCCATCTATATTTCTACACATCATCAGTCATTTAATTGCTTCTCTGAAAAATTCATCAAAGAACGACATTCTGACTTTTCAGTGTCTCGAAGTAATGTGAACAAGTGAACGTCTTTATCTTTTCTCACTTAAAGAAACAAAAACTTATCGAACTGCTACTCGTTAGAGCAATTTGTACCTTCAGAGAAAAACATCAGAACAAAGTGTTCATCTCTCGCGCGCGTGTGCGCGACGTTTTCGTCAACTGTCAACTGTCACATTTCGCACAGAAGCGGTAAGTGAGCATCGACTTGTACAAATGGCATCGAAGTAATAATTTTTTTTTTTTTTTTTTTTTAACGCGTCGTGTCACACATTGACTTTGTTTTCGACATTTTGCACAGAGCGAGAAACAGGTGCGGCGACTCTGACAAACGCCGACGATTTTGCGCGAGAAGAACAATCGCTCGATTTTTTTTCCGAAGTTTTTACGCATCGTCAGCGGACGATATTATTAAAATGTGACGAGCGAGCGGGCGAGCGAGCGAAAAAGAGAGAGAGGAAACCTCCTCAAGGAGAACGTCTCCCTCTTTTTCTTCTCATTGTCGCTCGTCGTCATCGTCGTCGACGTTGTCAGTGTTTCTCGCGAGGTTAATCACCATGTTATAATGAGATGCGCGTGACACCAGGCGGGTCCAGGTGGGCAGTGCCGCCGGGACGCGACGTCGGCGGCACGCGGCTCGGCGCGCTTCCTCGCTTTCATGCGAAACGCGTACCGCGAATAATCCACGGTATTTACATACCTTCAGAGCGTTCAGGTCAATGTCGTCGAGCGAGCAGTTGACGCTCGGTGCCAAATTATGCGCCATCTTGATACGCTACTCGCGCTCCCTCGCGTTATCTCTCTCTTGCTCGTCGTTGAAGGCTCGCCGAGAGAGAAAGAGAGTGACACCAACGAGTGAGTCTCCTCGCTCTTTCCCTGCGGTTGTTCTTCAACTCTGCCTCCTTTTTTTCTTTAAAAATTCTCTCCCTATCTTTCTCACTTCTTCGCTCACACTATTTTTTTCCTCAGGGCTCGCTCGTTCGCGAGCCGGACAAAAATACGAGAGAAAGAGAGAAAGAGGAAAAAATGCGTAACTCTCGGGTTCACTCGTCGCACTCAACGCATTGACAACACGAGAGAACAATTATCGAGAAGCACCGATGAACAAAGCACACACCACGTACAAGGGAACCAACTACTTGACTACGCGCGACACTTAATGAATCGCGGCGACACGCACGACGTTGATAATCCACTGGGAGGAGACACACGCGGAGCGGTGACGGCGCGGCACATGGCGCGGCGCGGAACACACCTAAAGTTAAAGTCTTCTATTATATCCGATCTATCCGCGAAGCGCCGTCTTGGATATATACAATACCGGAGATCCCGTGTGGTTACACAGCGCGATCAGACAACCGGGCAACGTCGCGCCTCCATCGCGTTTCGTTTCCTCTCTCGGCTTTTTTTTCTATCTGTTTTTTTTTTTTTTTATCCTCGCGCACAACGCGAACGGGCGAAGGGTGCGCCAAGAGAGTTCGATATATACGCGCACTCTCGCTCTTTCTCTCCTCTTCCTCTCCCTTTTCTCCCTGTCTTTTCGCCAAGAGGCGAGAGATGACGGGCCGAAGACGCAGAGAGCGCTTAGCGCTGCTGGATCACTGTGTGTGCCGTCATAACGGATGCGGGAGAATCGTGAGCCGATGCGAGCCGAGTCGAGCCGAGCCGAGCCCACACACCACGTCCTTTACGTGCTTTTAGGTTGCCGTCGACGAGACTGCACCGCTGTGCACCGCCGCCGCCACCACCGCCGCCGCCGCCGCGGTCGTGAACACGCACACGTCTCTTTTCCCTCTTGTTCGCTCTTTTTCTCTCTCAGACTTGCGCACCTCGAGCGCACCGTCTGCTGTCTCCGTCTGTATGAATTGTATGATTCGCTTTGTATATATATTCGCGCAAGTACACAACGCTGACGTCACCAATGGGCTAAACATGGCGACGCAACATCCGAGAATCCACGTTGCTCGCAAATCGAGCCACGTTCCGCTTGTCATTCGCAACGCACGAATCCCTCTCGTTTCGCTTCAGAAATTCGCCGAGCACTCATCGGTCTTGTTGGGAGCGACAAGTGGAATGTACCTTAGAGCGGACTTGGCTCCGATTCAGCTAATTATTCAATTAACAGTATCACCCGCGATTGGCCATTTCCAACGGAATAAGCGGCCGATCACGTTGATCGGAGAACGCAAGACTCCGATTCTGTCAAACGGAAACAAACATACAAGTTTGTAGAATTCGAATTACTTAACAGTTTAACAACTAAAGTTATTAAAGACAAAGGAATTAAGAGATAACAACAGATCTTGTGATAAATAGGACTGTCTGGGTTTTATACATTGTATTCTTAAAACTAAACTTTTTAATTACAGAGAATAAAAATTACACATGTATATTAACAATAAATTTTATACAGCTGTACACATACGTTTTTTACAGTGACATATATATTAATATATAATATATAAATTTATATATTTTGATATATATATATATATATATATATATACATATATATGTATATATATCAATACATATAAGTATAGAACATGAATGTAAAGATTAACATTATCTATCAAGATGTGTACACGTTAGCGACTTTTAAAAATATCATTTAATTGTTAAGTTTAATATATTACATCATATATTACTTTTTCATATACGCACTGACACACCCACATATCAATTTGCTCATTGTTATGCCAATATAAGAAATATTTATAGGTCAACTTTTATACCTATATATATGTTGAATTTGCTAACATCTTCAGCATAATGCTGCTAATTTTCTGAGAGTACCCAAATCGCGAAGTAACATCTGAACTGTTTGTTTGGTACGAGGTTGAACTTGTGGATCTGACTCAAATTCATCTGGATCCATTGCCTCCAGAGCTGTGCGTTGCAAATTACACAATAAACATTTGACATTCGTATTACTAAAACTATTACTAAGTTAGTAATACTTTTTTATTACATACCACAAATTTGTGCTTCTATTGAGGTCAACTTAGAATCGATGTGACATTGAAAATGTTCAATGTGCTCCAACAATCTCATTCGACATTCAGTTGGATCGATCGGTGCCTCAGGCTCTGGTATGAAAGGTTGCAGTGGTGTAGAAATTTCGTTTTCTACACTAGCTGTACTTGACTCCTGTTGCATACTGTTACTAAGCGGTCCCGAGTCAAGCTTCTCCGATGTAGGATCGATTGTGGTTTTCTCGGTTGATAAATCTGTACATGTAAACAATAAAGGGAAACCTTTCAATCAAACTCATCTAATTTTAAAGAGATTATATGTTTTGTCTTAATTGCACTGGTCTTTGATATCGTACTTGTGCTCTCCGTTTTAACGTCTGACGTAACATCTTGCACGTTGATCTTTTCTTTTGCGTCAGAAGTGCCGCTTGTTAATGCGTCTAAAAGTATATGACTATCTTGCGAACTCATCAAGTCTTCCTTTTTGGATTCGTCAGAATGTGTGCTGTCCTCTTCCAAAATTTTCATTAATTCCGAATCCGAAGCAATTGATTTTTCATCTTGATCGTCTTTTATAAACGACTTGACTTCCGTTTTTATCTCAGTGTGTCGTACACTTTCCGATCCCGTGTCGGCGCTGCCAGTTGATTTTGTTATTTCCATTATTGGTACCGGTTCGATATCAATTTTTGGTAAATCCGTCTTCTCCCAGTTCTTCGCCCATAGATACAATTTGGGATGATCTTTCTTTCTATATAATTTTAAACAAATTATTTATATTTCTTCTTTAAGCTGAAATATTTTTGTTAAATATATATGTGTATTCCATTAAAGCTGTCGTCCCATTTCTAATGAGCAAACTTTTGTTAAGTAAAGAGAAACAACTTTAATGACACTATGTACACATACATTTAAATTCTAACTTACTGAGCCACATTGACTTTTACACGCAGGCTGTGAAGAAGTCGTTGTATTTGTAAAAGTGCCGCAACTAGATCGTAGGAACGTTTCAGCGTCGCAGTCCTTTGATTTATTACATACTGATTCCGTGTTCGATTAGATAAACTATACAACAAAATTAATATGTATAAACATACATATACATATATACGCATATATGTATGTGTATAATCAGAAAATACCTTGGCAATTTTCCTTCTTTAATCCAATCCTGATCGTGAAAATATTTCTTAGACGGCCTTTGACGATACGGATGTTGGCATATGTAGCAAATGTATTTTTCAGGAACATCCCTCTCCCTTTCAATCGCATTACAGTGACCGTGTTGCCAACAGAGACAAAGATCACATTGTATCATTAGGCCATCTTCTTCCATGTAGCCACATGTACAATTTATTATTTCCTCTTTCCGAAGTTGTTCTACTTTGACCAATTCGCCATTGATCATCATCATCACTCCTTCGCTTTCTGTATGGTAGAAAATTTATTAATATTTATATGAGAGAGAAAACACACACATATATTTACATGTACATATATGTCACACACGTATATTATCTTTTGTATGCGCACAAAGTAAAACGTAACAGAAAACAGAATAAAATCAGTAGTTAAAGTCGTGATAAAGCGCATAAAAAAAAGACAACAAAATAAATAAATGTACCTTCTGTATCATTATTAATATCTGTTTTGGTTACATCCCCTTTTAAGGGATCACTTTTTTCAATGCGAGAATCATTTAGTTGACCTAAGGAACAATAGAGAGAGAGAGAGAAAAACAATAGTAAATATTTTATCCAAATACGCATCTTACTTCAAACAAAACCCCATCTATTTCTCTAACGTTAATTAAATTATCAAAACAAGCATATTTGAGCTAAATAATCGCCTCAATAATTTCATTTATTTTGAATAAAGTTATGAAAAATAGTTATTTTGTACGTTACGAAACGGTGTTGCGCTTACTATTTTGACTATTTTCGTCACTCTTGGAGTCGGATTTTCTCCTGCTATATCTGTACATAAGCGCGGTAGGTCCCTCGGCGTCCATAGCACTGTCGTCCAGATCACCAAAGCTATCGGCAAGATCTGATATACCTATTCAATGAAATATTATTAAATACAAAACCTACTTAATTTTATTCTATGAATATTGAAACTCTTATATATGTGTTTTAAATACAAACGATTTTTACCGTGTCGTTTCTTTCCCTTAGCTGGCAAGTTCATGCCATGCTCAGGAAGTTGCTTTCTCTTTTGCATCTTGGGACGTTCAATGTGCGGTGTTTCATCCAGAGATTTTGCCTTGTCAAATTTCTGTATCTCCGATGATCCAGGTGGCCTCACAGGCAACAATGTTTTAATTCCACCTTGCGGTTTTTCCTCTTTGACTTTCATGTCGAACAACGTACCAGGAGATAACGCACAGTTATTTTCTCTTTTCTTTTCAATATCTTCATCTATCTCCATGCTATGATTCGATATTGAAGACATTGTCTCGATTTTCATATCTTCCTTTTGCAAATCACTGCACTTTTCTGATTGATCAATTTCCTCATCCAGTTCCGGCGCAAGTGATATCGAGGGAGATGACGGTTGTACAGTGTTCAATATCGATTGTTGCAACAAACCAGGCGATGACTTTTCCGGTAGAGATTTTTTCTTCCCGAATTTGTTGATTTTCTCTAAGAACGTTGACGATTTTTTTGGAATAATATCTTCTATGGATTCTCCAATTGTTCTTGCGTAAGCCAAATCTTCAACTTTCGGCGTAGATCCAAGGAACTTGGAATATTCAGGATGATAATGTTTAATATGCATTTGCAATAAATTTTCTTTCCGAAAGTTTTTATTACATCCTTCCTTGGGGCACTTATAAGCATTGTCCTCCATTTCCACGCGAAGTCCGCCACACAATCCGATGAAAACCGCTGATATGAAAACAGTAAATATACAAATTGCATATGTAATTATATTATGAAGTTTATACACATGTGATCTAAATCCTACTTTTGTAATATATTAAAAAACAAAACTATAAATCTATTTTGTAAAAAAAAAAAAAAAAAAAAAAAAAAAAACTTACAATAGATCATCTCTGATGTATTAGTGGAATGTGAAAGACAAAGATATTGCAAAGAGATTAAAATATAATACAATTCACATACAAATGTATCCCAAAATACTTACCGCCGTCGGCAGAGGTTGTAGGAGTTGAAGTAGAAGTATTGAACGGACTATCAATATTGTTTGCCACTGTAGTAAGTAACATATTTTCGGACGTAGGCACCGTGTGTGGTTTTGTTTTAGGTAGTAAAGTTTTTATTTTCTTTGGTACTTCGGGTGTAACATCGTGTTTCACGCGATGAACATTATTTCGTTTTCTGCGATGTATACAAAAATCAAATTTTTCAGGATCAAAGTCATATTGTCCCTGATTCTCCATAAATACTCTGATGTCATTTCTGGATCTGAATTTTTTCCCAGTCTGTTTACTTTGAAATAGAAACAAAATTAAGTGAACATAACGTTATACTGAATAATACTTGGATATAAAATATTTTTGATTATTTAGCTTACTGTATAAATAAGACATCCCACTTCCCAGCAGATGAACCAGTTTTTCTTTGAGTGAAGTGCTTTTCCCAACCAAAAGGTAGTCTTCTGTCTGGCACTATTATAGATCGACGTGGTCCTAGAATACAAAATTTCCATATTATACTAAAACATCATCAAAAAACGTTTATATCAAAGATAAACAAAAGCTTATTTAAAAATACATTTGTATTGTCACTTACCATCGTTACCATCTACAATATAAGACTCTGTCCCTTGTGGTTCTCCGTCGATCCATTCAGGACCGACATCTTCTTCCAAATCTGTATCAAGTTTAGGTGTTTCTTTCTTGCTTTTCTTTGAATATGATTTAAGTTTTGGAGTAGCCACATCAAAGCCTCTTAATAAGTCTGTGCCTGGATCGTAGCAAGCGTCATAGAGCGTGCCGTCCACTTTGATCTTGTTTTCTACATAAGTTTCTTCACTTTCTTTCACAATAGTCTCTTCTTTCTTTGGTGTTTTATCGGTACTACTTTTGTCCGATTTTGTACGTTTTCTCGAATGAAACAATTCCATAACTGTGTGTTTCCTTTTCTTATCTCTTCTTTCTTGTTTGCTACCAATATATCCATCTGCTTCATTCAATTGCTGTTTAAATTGAGACAAAGAAACAATTCACAAGTGAACAGTAGGATAAAAATTATTTTCAACTTTCATAAAATATTATTTAGTAGATTATTGCTTTTTAGTCTTGACGAGCTAACAAAATACATAAGAAAGGAAAAACAATATCAAATTCAAATGTGAAATATTGCTTGATTCTACTAATGACTTCGTTATGGAAATTAAGTCAAAACATTCCGGAAGTATTTGGTGCATTTATCTGACACTTTAATCTAGCCTAGTGTTTTGCATTTGCTCAGCTGACAATATTGAAGCTTTTGGATTTCCTCTGGGACTTCAGAGCAAGAGATTTTATCAACCTGCAGTTAAAAAGAAACAACAACATAACCTCAATCTGAGAATTTGTACCTTGATCGGAGTTGCGGTGATTTTTTCCATTTTTGATGACTTGATGATCTTCTCGTATCCATCATCGAACAACACGTTATACCTGTCTGTAAAAATGATCCACTTTGAACTATTTTCGACGTCTATTGAGATTTGTTGAGAGATAAAAAGGACTACATATATATCTCCTCTTAAGAGTAAACGTCAAACGGTAATCTGCGAGACGCAGTCCGTCTCTTTTTCGCGCACGGATAAGGTTAGAATTGGGTTAGGTTAGGTAAATTTAGGTCTTTACCATTTGGCAAAATTGCACGGACTTTTGCTGGATATTTTCTACCGTCGGCCCATGTAGCAAGTATCCTTTCTCCCACCAAAAACTCCGTTTCCCTGGAGGTGCGAAACCTACGCATTACTAATTGTATGACAAAGTCGAATAACAAAATGAGAAAACTAGAAGCAAGAAAAAAGATACGCGCGTGACGTGTCAATGTTTAAATAAATAAACTTCAGTTCACATGATTCATCTGTCCAATGTAAATGAGCACTGTGCGTACTAAAACTTTTCAGAAAAATAATTCAGTAAAACTTTCAGCAAAAACTTTATTCTATTCACAACACAAATACATACAAATTAAAGTAATTAATTATATGTAGGTTGCTTCTATTAAACATAAATAGAAAATTACAAGTGTTGTATTTAGTATTGCATCATCACTAAGAAAACTAATAATACAGGTATAAAATATATGTAAAAAAAAAAGTTTTATTTGCGTATTCTGCTAAAAAATTATTCGTTCACTAATACCACAATTCTCACTTACAAAGATGGCAGGATCCAATGTTGGTCGCTTCATGAGAAAAGTGATTGATCATATATGGAAATGTGTGAATTTTAAATCAACTGTGCGCGTCATCAAAGTATACTTCTAATTTTAACAAAAATAGAGATTACTTACTTTGCTGGTCGAAGCCTAGAACTATCCATTGGTATCCACTCGTCAAATCTTGAACTCCACTTGTCAAAATGTATTAAAACTTCTCTTTCGTCCCAATCTGTTTCCACTACTTTTGCAGAATACCTGTAAAAAAAATAATAGCCAACGTATAGAACTTAGTTTTTTTTCTACCTATAATAAATGTTGCAAATATTTACACAATAATTATAGGTGTAAATATATATACATAAGTTCCATATATAGTTCATACACTGTGTAATTCGACTGTTCATCTTTTTAATTTAGCACATTCTTGAAATTGTGTACAAAATACACGTACCATTTTTCATTGAAGTCTTTTGCTTCCAATTTGGCACCGGGAGAAAAGTCTAATCCACCGCAATTTAAAACTTTCGGTTTTAATTCCTCCGTTTTCTGAAACTCCTTGTTGTTCGGACACAATTCAATGGTCTTCAGTTCTTCCTTTAACATTAGATCTTTGGTACTGGTTTCCATTGTTGGTCCCGACTCAACAATACCAAGTTGCATCGCCACCGTGTTCAATTTGCTATCAGAATTTTCAGTGGCTTTGTCTTTGATTTCTTCTTTTGGAGTCGTCATTTTACATTCGTTATCTGCTACTTCCAAGCTAGTTAAGGAGTCTGCAGATGATTCCGGTCTTGAGTAACAGGTCTCGCCACAACTATCTGATTTAGGTGTTCTTGCTTCCGACGATAATGGTGAAGCAGAATGCTCCAACTTTGATAATTCTACACGCACGTATAAGTATGTATGTACATATATATTTATATATTATATATTGAATATTTTTTCATACTAAATAGATATAAAACATTCTTGTCATTTTTCTCAAAATCTATGTATCTATCTCCTGTTATAGCTTGCAGAAAAAACCTTATTTAATTTCTAGTACAAATATCTAAACATCAGTCAAATTTGGAAAAACTATTCTAAAAAGTATTCAAAGATTCTAAAACATATTTTGAAACAAATATAAATTACAAAAGTAACACGTAAAAACATATACGACGAAGAAGATCGGTGATACAATCGAAATCACGATTCAAATTTCGCGCTCGTCACGCACAGCAGGATTTGCGGAACACGCTTCAATTATTTTACGCAACGCAATTTACAAATCGTTGACAACTTTTAAACTTTCGACCAACATATATCACGACAAAAATACAAACATCCAGAAAACCACGCGTTGCTCTGTCTATATAAATAAATTTTCGATGTCACATATTTGCATATATGGTATCAATTATGACGTCATGTGTATATGTATAAAAAAAATCAAAATAACATTGCGTTACGAGTGCCAGAGTGGTGCATATTTGAACCAGCGAATAATCGACTGTCGATTCGTCGTGACTCATTCCGGCGTGAAAGATCCACCGCTAGTGCCATTGTTGAAAAAAAAAAAAAAGAAAAAAGAAAAAAAAGAAAAAAATAAGCTGGCAAGAAGTGTATATACCGGCACGATGCGGCGTGACGCGACGCAGTTCGGCAAACTTGAAGCTGGCGCGTTGCACATGATACGACGAATGGGACACGCGGCGAAGAGAGGGAGGAGAAACGTAACGAGGAGGATACTATGGCGGAGCAAAGAGAATGAGATAGAAGAGGAGGAAGGAGAGAGATAGAGGCGGCAGTTGCGCGAAGAAAGGTAACTACATTGTGTTTAACGCCTCGCACGTCCATTTCGCTCTCGCAGCACGAGAGCGATGGGCCATGAGTGCGCTATCACACGTACCGGGACGAGTGTCATGATCCGCAAAAACCGAGGGAACGCTGCCCTTCTTGAGCAGGAATTTGTGACCGCCGCGGACGGTCTCGTAGTCGGCGCTTTTGAAATGTCTATGGCAGACGACCTGGCCCGGCGTCGGTTTGAAACTCTCCTCAAATCCGCCGCTTGCCAACCACCTGTCCCGCAACGCGGCGTCCTTGGGAAACTTGTGAAACGGCAGTCCTTTGGCGCGCGCCTCCTGCACGTCCGCCTCGCAGCTACGCACGCAGCATTTGCGCGCCATTCCCATCGCCCCCGCCGCCGCTGCCGTCGCCGCCGCCGCCGTCGCCGCAACCGCTGTCGATGCCGCTGTCGCGGTTACAGCGGACGATACCCTCCCCTCGACGCGCGATATACGTCGCCGCTTCATTTACACACCACCGGCATTTATATTGCGGCGTGTTGGCATTTAGAAGGACACTTGCCAAGAAACGGAAGCCGGGGGAAATCAAGCGCCTTGGTGAACAACACTCATCTCTCGAAACCCGATTCGCTCCCAAATGAAATTGTCGACATCACTCGCTTCTCGCGCGAAACACGAATCACACTTTCCGCCTTCGTTGTACGCGAGTGCAAACCGCACAGACCACTCGGCTCGCTCTGACTCGCGCTCCGCAGACGTTCGCGACACTATCGAACCAAACGTTTCGCTTGCACGCGCTACACTGATCAACCGATCGATATGGCAGCATCCAGTTCAGTAATGTGGAATTCGGATGTCGCTGCTGTCGCCTCTCAATCTCAAGTAGCGCTCACGTCGCTCGCGTCGATATCCGTCGCGCGACCTAACCGACGGAGTGCGCGAGCGTGTCCATTCGACAATAAAGTTGGAATTTTACTTGTCGGCGGCACGAACCCAACGCGCGGAACATACACAAAATACAACAGACTCTCGTCAAAGGTTCTCTCGTCACTATGCAATTACAACATAAAACCACGGAACAGCAGATGTTGTTTAAATATGGTAAAGTTTATTTAATAACATCACAGATACAATAATTATGTACATAAGAAAATGCGCGGCACCGTCGTGGCCGCGCACTTTCGTCTCTACCCCACTGTCAACATTGTAAGCACTGAGATACTAAGTTTCGGAAAAAAGGTGCTGCGTAAAAGGGCGGATGTTTCTCGACGACTTCGAGACAGGGGATAATTCCGCTCCGGAGAGATCCGAAAAATTGCACGACCTAAAACAACATCATCCAAATCCCATCCAGAGACTTCGTCGTCCCGCGCGCTAACTGAAAAATTTGGCTAAATCACCTTTTACCATTTTGCGAGAGTTGTAAACGTGACCAGATTTTTTTTTTCTCCCCTCTTCTCGGAGGTCATTTACAGATTGTCCCCGGACGAAGACAATTTGTCGAATACGTAAAGTTTGACTTGAGCGTCATGCCTTTGCGGTGGCGCGACAGAGTCGGGCTTCACCATCTGCGAGGCACATGGAGGATCTATAGTACGGGGTAACAGAGTACGGTTGAGCTCAGCCATCGAGGCAGTTTGATCCTTCAAGGGCAGGGTTACATCTCTCAAAGAGTCTGTAGGTGAGGGTGGAAGCATCACTTTTTCGGGAGCACTTTGAATAAATATCACTCTGAAACAAAAATTGACGGTAATTAGTTGGAAACAATTGATCGTAACATATACACCCTTGTTACCCAACGGCGCCTACGAGTTACGCCACGTACCTATTAAACGCTCGCCACTTTCTGCACAGTGTCATGTACGCTTTGCATTGAATGTACATAAAAACTAATCCACCAGTAGAACCAATTATGACGACTATTAATTTTGTCCAAAAAGACCAATCGACGAATCCGTGTCGAGCTTCCTCTATCGAACGTTCGACAAGAACGTACAACGACCACGCTACGCAGAGCGCAGCTATAGCGTGAAAAGCAACAGCACACAACAATCTTCGCACTTCTCCTCGAGACATCTCGAGTTTCTCCCACTGCAAATAATCGTTACACAATTGTTTATATTTGACGCAATCACAGAAATGCGCACGCACCTATTTTTTTCTCTTAAAAATAAGATAAATTTACTAACCTCGCAAAACGGCTTTGTCTTGGCATGCATAATAAATGTAAACTTGCATAATTCACAGGCACGTGTATCCGAAGCTTTTATCCATTGTTGAAGACAAGTCTGATGTACGTAACGCAGACTACCACTGCAATAACAGGGGGCAAATAAAGGGGCACCTTCTTCACCTTCACAATGGCAGATCCTATTTAGAAACGTAAAAAAAAAAACTTTTCGTATAATGAAGTCGAGGTTGTGAATATATTTTAGCTATCATATACAGTAGAGCGGCATATAATCTGCATACATAATATTATCTTTTTAGAAAACTGAAGTGGTTCTTTCGTGACTTTCTCGGAGTCTTTTCAGATTTAAAAATTCTTGAAAATCGTATTCACAGTGATATTTATCAAAAAAGATAAAAGGATGAGACTGAAAAGTTGGAGTTTATTTTTTTTTCTAATTAATATACATGATGTACTTGCCTGCAAATATCATGGTTGGTCGAGGATAACGAGCTCACAGACGAATGACAATGCTCTGGTATGATAGTAACTACTGTGGCGTAACTCGATTCCTAAAACACACATACACACACATTACAGTGAGCAAATCAATGAAAAAAGTTCACTATCAAAGCATTCTTATCTTATATGTAATGTATGCCTGAATATAAACGCTCTTCAGATACTGTTATCATAACACATTAATTATCAAGGCAACAGAATTTTATAATATATAATAATGAACTACTTCATATAATTTAACATGATATTTCACATGTTTTAGCTTTGGTGTCGCAGTGCCGAATTATCTAATTTAATTATCTAAGGTAAGATAATTTTGCTAAGTATTGCATTTCAATAGGTTTTATAAACAATACATAAAATGTCTCTCTCATATATCAAACACTTATTTTTATAAATTGTAGATTCTTTGCTCAAATATCCTGTTACTTCTTCCCAATGAGGCAGATCATGTTTATCACAATGGTCTTTCTACTTATGTAACTCCATGAGTGGACATTTTTGTAGAGAGAAAGTTTTAGACCTTTTGATCTCTCAAAGAATCTATAGTTTACAAAAATAACAATTTCTTAAAAAAACCACACAAGCACTTCTAACTTTTTTTTGAAGAAGTAAAGCAATCATAACTAAAACACCAATTTTAAGATAATTAAATTAAATTGCAACTTTTTATTAAAACCTATTTTTAATAAAAAGACTAAACAGAAAAATTTTGTTTTAAACAGATGAATATGTTACCCGTGGTGTCCATTCTGGTAGGTTTTCTCCACCAGCAGGGCTAGTATTACTGGAAGTACCAATTGACAAAGGTGGTTGCCTGTCAGGTGGGTTAACAGTGATCTGATGAACCGGCATCACTCTCTGACCTTGCTAGATATATATAATCACTAACAAATAAATTTGGTTAAATGCATCCTGGATATAGCATCCTTGTAGTGGTATATCTGGATGTAGTATATCAGTAGTATATCAGAGATTATATATTCTTTTGTGTCTTGTGATTACTGTTCAGCATTTAGTATCAAAACATGTATAGCCTGAAATCACAGTACAAGGACTATATTTATAAACAGATATAAATACACATGTATTTATATATGAGAACTTTTGTTTATATATCTGCACCAAAACAATGTACATATGCAAAAAGTAAAAAGCACTAAAATTGCAAGTTTATACTGCAATTATATAAGAATCTTTTAATATCTGTAATATTATAACTTTTATATATATATATACATATATAAAAGTTCTGTATGCACACATATATAGATATACACATGTATAAATACATACGTAAGGACGATATATAACGTTATGTATATGTATATATGTTTTTCTATATAATCTTGGTATTTTTAAATACTTTTAAAACACTGTTTTTTTCCACACATCAACTCGTCACTTAATCTTTTGTTTAACAAGAGAACTGACCGAATCTACGTACATATTCTAACGCACACAAAAAGATAACAGTTATTTGTAATTTCGCGCACAAGTTAGAGATAAATTTAGTTGCCGCACAAACGCGTCAATGATGTAGAACCAGTGACATTTCGCGTAAGGTTAAATACCGCTGATAGTGAGTGTTTTTTTTTTTTTCCAGAGAGAGAGACACGAAAACTCCATCGCGCAGTATATTAAAACAAGCTGCTCTATAAACAAGGAAAGTACCAATATAGCGATAACAAACTTGCGCACGACGTCGTCGTCGCACTCTCGTTGTCGTCGTTGTCGTCGCGAATCCCGACGATCCTTCCGTCCTGTCTCTTTGTGACTCTCGCTTTTGCGCCAAGAGAGGTGTTTGCGGGAGGAAGGAAAACAAAGCTTACACTGGCGTCGTCGTCACGCGCGTAACACACCTTCTTCTGCTTCTGTATCACATTCGTGCGGATCGGCGGGTCTCTTCTCGCCTCACGAGGGGTGGAGAGGCAAGAGGACGACGATCGGGGTCCGTATTAATTTTCGATGGCCGGCAGAAATCGCTCCGCGATGGTACGGCTTCGCGGTATCGCTCCGACTCCGGGGGGGAGCGGGGTGAAAAAAACGAGGGGGGAGACAACTGGGACCGAAATTTTGACCGCTTCGTTCTTGAGTCAATGACACGGACACGGGGGATAGATAACTCAATGCGCGAGATCACGCGCACGAGTGATTTCACCCACCCGTCCCGACGACGACGGCGCACCCGACGACACGCGCGTTGTTGCAATATCGTTCCCCGCGAGAAACTCGTCGACACTGTTCGCGACGAGCGCGCTCGAAACGAAATCGCGATCCCGGAGTTGCGTCTTCATCGGAACGCGTAAACAGCAGCGCGTTTTCCACCAACAATAACAACAACGATCTATCGTATCGCACATTTTTCTCGCCGCGCCGCCATGAACGTTGAACGCGAATACGTGTAGGCGTGGCCTGTATACACGGCCCGGTCAATGCGAGAGCACGCAGAGAAGCGCCTGAGCGAGTCGGGAGGCGCGGCGATAAGACGCGCGGGATTTCGATTTTCGCGTCCTATCGCGGTGGCACACAAAAAACGAAATATCTCAACTCTTATATTGAGTTGACACGTAACTCGCAGATTGATTGACGGCGCAATCAAATCGTTTTAATTTTCACAGATTTCGCACTACAGGTTTATTCACATACAATTCATATACAATTTTGCGCACATTTGTAACAATATAATCCATAAATGACAGTTTCGCGTGTAAATATATGTGTGATCTATGTATTCAAGATCTAGATTTAAAAAGGGATTGAACAGTACATTTTGGTGGAGGATAGCAAGCTTAAATTGCCGAATTCATTATACTCTACGTCAAAAGAGTCGTAAGAATCGTTTTGAGCGGAAGTCACATTCATATCCACAATTGTATTGCACGTAGCTTTGTTCGTGTCGTTGGACAAGATGTTTCCGCTAACGTTATCGAACAAATAATCGATCCGCTCGAAGGTACTGTCGACGTTTTCGATATCTTGTTCACCCAATTTGAACGTTGAATCGCCAAGAATTAAATCTTCCTCTTCGGTTCGAATCCGACAAGATTCGCGAAATGAAAACATCTTGTCTGATCGCAGTTTCGTCGGTGTCGAGCTATTGATATTGATTTCGGAATCACTCGAAGCTGTTTTTAATGCGACATCTTCGACACTTTTGTCTTCGTATCGAGAAGCACTTTTAGAACGCACGTTATTCAATTTGTGCTTGTTAATCGACACATTATCATCCTTCGACACGTTGGCGGTAAGTTCACGAGGAATATCTGTTGGACAAAAATCACATACAATAAGAAACCTGTAAACACTCGATGTTTCAATATAATTCTAATTAACAAAATGGTCTTTTGACGGTAACTCACCTGTCTTATTAGTTGTGGGTGAAGATAAGAGTTTCCCGACACACAGTCCCACTGCAAACACACACGTACTTGAGTCAACGAAAGTATTGAAATTTCATGAAATATGTTTTTTGTTAAATGTATAAACTTTATTCACCTGTTATTCCCACAGCAGCGCCAACGTAAAATTGAGCGTTTCCATTTGTTTTACTTGGTTTTACACGATCTCTTTTTTTAAACATTTCTTACTTCTTGTTTGTTATACAATACGACTCTTTCTACTTCTTTAAGATAATTAATTTTTACTCGTGTCAACGGAAATAAATTTCTACTTTGCGTTGCCTGTGTGAAAAGCGACGAATTAATTGTTTTGCTGTGTAAGACGCACGACAGATGTCTACAAGATGCTAAGGTCACATGGCGCAAAACATAAGCACACATAACAGCGTATTAAATTTTATCTCTGAAGAAAATTCAAAATAGTCAGACTGATATTGACTTTTATTGACTCATCATATAAACAAAGTGTACAAAAATATATTTTTATAATTACAGAAACTTATAAATTGTTTTTACAGAAATCAGAGAAGTAATACAGCTTGTTGTAATTATTGAGTGAAAAAATACTAAGTGGCAGAAGATTTAAAAAATTGAATATTTTAATTTTTTTATTGTTAAATTACAAAATTATCATTATTTGTGTATAACTTAAACATATTATCAGATTCCGACAGAAGATTTACTTTTTGTCTTTTGTTCTCTATATCATTTTGAATTGTTACATAACTATGTTACAATTATATATTTATATATTTTTCACTTCTTATAAATACATCTAAACATAAAGTTATTTTTAATTTTGTCCCTAGAAATCAAAAACATAGTTTGCAACAGTTTTCGATAATTTTCTTGACAAATCAAATTGTGAAAATAAATATACAAAAAGGAGAAGATCCTATGTTGGAGAAGAAATATAAATCTTTCACGAGAAAGAAATTTGAATTATCAAATATTACAAATATTGCTACGACAAAAAAGATTATAGAAAATTCGATGTTATGTATGTATATTTAAAAATATAAGCGAATGCAGGTTTTTAATGTTATAGGTGTTTTGCAGGTGGGGCAAGGCTGTTTTATTTTGTCATTGAGACACATCTTTAAACACTCTGCACAAAACACGTGTCCGCAACGCGTAGTTGTGGGTTGCAGATCTGACGATAATACCTCTAAACATATTGGACAACTTGAACCTGCTAAACTATAACTTATATTATTTGACTCATCTTTCAGAATATCATCGACTTTTTGTTTTTTTTCTTCGCTCGCATTTGGAACGTTACATAGATCCAGTACAGAGGTGTCTCTAAAATATAAGATTTATTTAATATTTATATTAATGCTAGCTACGTGTTCGGGTAAATAAAAGCTGGAACTCAGAAACTTACGACACCTCTCGATTCTCAGTTCCCTCACTTTTCTCACATTCAAACTCTGGAAGAAAAGTGAAAGAACTAATCGGGAACGTTTGGAAAGAACTTAACGGCCAAACTAGGTTCAACTCTTATTTACCCGAGAATAGGAAGAAAGATATTTAATATATATAACTATTTATACTATTTATATTGTTTTAATATATACGAACATTGGATCACAGTTTCCTAAACATATAGGTGACAACGGTCTTCTACATCTCCTGCGTCGTGCAGATCTGCAGGCTCTTGGTGTGTCTTTAGTTAAATCAATGATGTCAATCGGTGTTGGTGATGCAGAATTCTTTTTTTTATTTTCCATTATTGTTGTATATACTTATGTATTTATATTATCTGAAATATATTGACAGTAGTGTAAAAAAAAAACAAAACCTTTCTAAAACCTTTGTTTTTAATTTACTATTGTTATTGGAGCAAACTGATGCATTGTTATTGTTTTAAGCAAACTGATGCATTGTTTCAATAACAAAAAGAACGTTAGTCTGTACATCTTTTATTTATTTCAACTTTTTATTGTTATATTCAACACATTTTAAAATTTGATATAGATGTTTATAGACATTTGATATTGACATTTGAAAATTTGATACAGATATTAAAACAGTTTATAAAACAGTATTTAAT
>QVOA01022296.1:0-12295 GCA_014825685.1 Pseudomyrmex cubaensis
CTCGTTCTTCTCTTTCTCTCGTGTACTACACGTTAAAATTCGGCGATAAAAGGTTGCGCGACATAACGCACGTAGTCATCGCTGAGATGAAAAAAGAGAGCGAGAGCAAAAGCGAGAGAGAGAGAGAGAAAGAGAATAAGAGGGAAGAAATAAAACAAGCATCGGGAGTGAAAAAAAACCGGTGTGCCTCACCGCCGCCGTCACCACTGGCAACAGCGATAGAGGTCCCCTCCGGAACTGTCACCGGAGGATTGCCTCGCGCTCGCACGCTTTTGCACGCTCTCGGTTTTCTCGCATATACACGATCGTAGTACAAGCCGAAGGCCGGCACGAACTTTGTCGGAAACGACCGAATACAGTGCGCGGATACAGTGCCGAATGTCACGTAGACGGTGTTGCTAGGCGGTCGACATGGGGTGGTGCGCGGTGAAGAGGACGGGAAACTTACGGGATGGGGATCATCGTATATAACTCGCGTCAGCAGCCGGCCGCCAATCAGTCGAGCAGGTAACGTCGTGTCCTCGGTTTGGATTATACAATTCATTATTTCTTTGTGAAAGTTCTTTAAAGAGAACGGTCGAACGTTGCCTGACAATACGAATCGTATCGTCTTCCAAAATCGCTTTTTTTTTTTAATCCAAAATCGTGGTTTATTCGTTACGTCTGTCATCGGCATCTTTCTCTCTCTCTCTCTCAGAAGTTTACGCTATCGCATCCCGAAGAGGCGACCGTCGAGAAAAACTCTGTCAATTTACGTCTATTCCTGGACGTCCTCGCAAAATCATGGAAGTGCTACCGTGTCCTGTCAATGTGGACTTCAGCAATACTAGAGGTAAACCACATTGATGATATTCTTTTCTTTTCTCTTGATCCGCTTTTCGGAGCGTCACGTCTCATCGCGTCGACTTCTTCGATCGACGCATGAGCCCGTTGTGTTCTCAGCTGACAACGCCGGCTGAGAATCAGCTGATTTTTGCTTCCAACGCGATATTTGACGGTAATATTCATTTTAAACATTTATTCTCCATGATTCGCGATACAAAGATAGAATCAATTATAAATTTACTCGGTGATTTACCGGCGAAACAGCAAATTACAGTTGCGTCAGAATCGGTCTTCCGATCATACGAGAAAGGAGGGGAGATATTCTTCGCTGCTGTCGTTTTTTTCGCATGTTATTTGATTGTTACTTTGTTGCATTTAACATTCATACTTAAATTATCCTCGTTGTGTTTACAACGAGGAAATCTTCTAAATCTGATATTTCTAATTCCCTGATAAAGTACGAACATATTAACACATAATCATAATGTACAACACAAAATTATAATTGGAGAATTAAAAAAAGAGATTCTTAAAATCTAATTTAAGTAAAAGAGTTGATATATTAAAGTTATGTCATCATATTTTTTTCTGACAACAGCTCTGTTATATTGCACTCAAAGTTGTTCGTTTTATAATTAATAAAATGATGTTCTTAGCACTCACTTTATTGCAGATATAATGCGAAATAAAGCGAATAAAACAGAAAAAGTAAAATAGCAAATAATGTTAATCATTAAAGAAAAACAAACATGTTTTTCGTTTTGTCGAAATTTTTGATAATTTTTGAAGTTCCAAAAAAATAACAGCAAAAAAATGTTACTTTTTTTTATTCAAGATTACATCAGATCGCATTTTTGTGCATTCGAAAATATTGTGTATCAAGCGTTTGTTAGATCGTCAGACTTACCGGCACATGCTAGTTGTCACAATGTATATACTTTAGAAAACTGATGAAAAAGTTTAGTAATCGTGCAGTTGTTTATTTCAAACAATTAATTTAATAACCAATTAGTGAAAATTATATATAATAAGCTATTTCCAATCAAACTCAAATTTACTTTTATTTATTTATTTTATTTTATTTTATTTATTTATTTATTTATTTATTTTACTTAGTTTATTTTATTCGAATCAGTTTTAATTAAAGTAGATAAATTTATATACATATTTTTCTATATTATCTATTATATATATATGTACACGTATGTATATTAATATAATAATATACATATATAATATAAACGATACATTATATATATTATATAAATTAAATAAGATTAAGTATTAGAAAATAAATAATTACACGTCTTTGAGTTGAGACTGGTTTTATTAAGTGTGATGTATTTAACAAGAAAAGTTGCACACTCAATTATGTTTAATTAATTGTTACAGCTGGAAACGCGACAGACGAGCTTGATGGTGCTTGCCAAGCGTTAGCAAAGAGGCTGGAAGTCGAGCTAAGAAGAGCTAAACACGCCCAGCTGGCTTGTGGCGAAGTTCTTCTGCCAGCTGATTTGCTGCCTAAGATAGCCAAAGATGTACTTACCATGGCAGAAAACGAACCTTGTGGTCTTCGGTAAATTGAATTTTTCGTATCGAGACAATCAGTTTCTCTTTCTTCGAAATATGAGATCAGATAATTCGGCATAATACACACACGCGCGTGCGCGCGCGCACGAGATGGACATTTTGATATCTGAAAAATTTACGTAGTTGCACGTGTTATTTGTTGCAGAGGTTGCACGCTATTTATCAGCTTCGAGACCGACAGTATGTGTCGCAAACTGTCAAAAATACAGTGCGATCCCAGTGCTGTATCGACATTCGAACTCTATCTCACGCTAAAACAAGATCACACGTCTTGGCACATGTTGCTACCTCAATTTCTAAAGTGAGTATGACTTGACAAATCTTGTAATTGGACTGTTAATAAAGACTTTCTATTTGTAAAACTTTTTTGTTGATATATAATTCAGTAAAAAATCTTACATTATGATATAAAACTTATGAAAATGTATAAGCAATGTTCTAAATATTTTCTTATTATGTTTTATCATTGCTATACAAATTATTTTGACAAAATAAAATCGTATTACAAAAATTACTATCTCTATATTTTACACAGATTGTACTAGTAGATCGCGATAATGTTAAATTATTTATATCGAGATCTCTCGTTTCCGCAAGCATAAAAATTTCTACACAACATAGTGTACGCGATCATTTGAGGGGTGCGACTAAACTCAATATTCAATTCGTTGTTTTTCTCACAGAAATCTTACGCGCGGTGGCACTATCATGATCGGTAGAGACTTCACCTTAGAAAAGAAGAAACTCTACAGATCTTATCAACAATATCACTGAGAAATGCCGGGGTCACAGAATCGGATTTTTGCATATTAAACGATCTCCTGTTTTGCCAAAAGTGCACAAATGGGTATCGCCACATTTCATTGTCAGTCTGTCGCTCTAAAAAGACGTCAGCTGAAATATACAATTGCATACAATATCGCAAGACAGAAAAAGAGAAGGGAGTTGGAGCGACGGAAGCATCGTTGCAACATACAGGTCAGATTTCGTCGTTCTTAATGGCATGTTGTAAGATTTTGCTATGCTCGCGCGCGAGAAGATGCGTTAACCCTTTAATTATACAATTGGAGTTCGACAATTGCGTTAGAAAAAAATGCAGGATTTACAAATGCAATTTGCAAGATCACAGTTTTTAAGAAACATATAATAACTTAATAGTCGTAAAGAAGAATTAAAGTATTTGTGGGGTTAAAGACGGTAGTTGGACGTTTTTAATAAAGCTTAGATACGACTTACAAGTACATTATTTGTATAAAAACAATTTCTACAGTTTGTTATATAATGAAACAGCGAATCGGTTAAAGGGTTAACGACAAAAACACTTCGCTTTTTGTTTTATATGTTGTTCTCTTGCAATACTATATTCAAGGAGAAGGGGCCTATGCGTTCAATAATTGTGATAGCGCGAGACAAGTTCTAGTAGTAACAGATCTTATCGCGAGGAGAGAGAGGCTCTCGCGTTCTTCGTTCTCGAAGAAGGTATGTGATTATAAGACTTGTAACAAATTTCACGTGATACGTAGCAAGTATGATTAGTTTTAGAAATAAAAAACGCGTTTTACTGATCACTCATAGTCAGGTAGCTATATAGCCCACGTTATATGTTTAGAGACTGTCTTTCGAAGCTCGTATGACTCTAGTAACACAAGCGAGCAATTTTCTATTCTCTGTTTTTTTCGTTGCGAAATAATAATGGAAATCAAAAGTGGCAGCATATTTACCGATAAAACAAACCGGAAATCTTACAGGATAATACACAATTCTTGGACAAAATACTTAATTTGTAATTAATTAATACAATTATTTGCGATTAATAATTGATTCAATTAATATTGCTATTTGAAATTTATATTCTATTATATGTAACTATTATTTTAAAAATTATAAAAATCTATAAATATTCAAATTTTAAATAATAATTTACATTTATTGCTGTTAATTGCTGTAAATTGCAATTAAGATGTATCGTAATAATGCACTTTTCTGGAACATCCTGTATAATCTGGTACAGATGGCACGGATATGCAGTCTATTCTGTCATTTCATCTGTCGATCTTTATCCTACGTCATTTTCTCCCTTCATGTAATCGCTATAAAAAAATCTCATTAAATTATATATTCTCTCGATGTCGCGATATACCGGTAATCATTTACAATATCAAAACGTTGCAGTGATGTGCTAGCAATAGGTGGTTCATCAAATCTTTCGGCAGAAACCACAGTGTTTCTTTTGTATATTAAATTTGTGCTGGAAATTTTACTGACTAATTTCTTGCGCTTTTTAAATTAAATTAATTAAATATTGTTTTTTCAAGTACTTGTTTTGTAAATGTTTTTGCAATCTTTATGTGAATTTTGTGAATACTTTGGAACGTGTCGCTCTAAAAAGAAAAATTCCTTACAGTTTTGTTGCTCACATATAATTAAATAAAACAAGATTTCTCGATGGAGTAAAAGGCAGTACGGTTTCGAATACTTTGTTAACATATTTCTTACTGTATAACGAATGGAAAAGATATATAAAGTCGTGTACACAATAATGATGCACATATTTACTAGACTAGATAACTGATACGTATTTTAGCGTATATATGTAATATGAGAGCAATTCTCGAAAATGTATTGCTTTAACTTCATATATGCGATCTCGCGAGTACATATATAAATGAAAAAAAAAAAAAAAAAAGAAAAGAGTAGATTCGGGGAACAAAGAGCAAGAAATTGGAGGATTAACGTGCTTTGTCATTGAATTATTGAATCTCTTCCCTTCAGTTCAGTCATTATTATATTGCTATTATTATTATTATTATTATTATTATTATTATTATTATTATTATTATTATTATTATTATTATTATATTCTATTATATTCTATTATTATTTGTTGACTACCGTACATATTTCTATTTTACATTATGGTTAATATCTGTTCATGTTTTTCGTCTATATTTTTTTTACTTCTTTACGTTTTTCGTTTTTTTTTGTACATTACTTCCATTTATTAACTCACTTTTTGTCGTAATACTATTAGAGTTAGATTGAAGAAAATGTTTGTGATATTAAGAAAAAATACAAGACAATTAAGTGTACGATTTATTGTTAGGATTTAAAGAACTAAAGACGCTCGCGTTCAAAGTATTCTTCGCGGTGTCGAGAGAAATCGTGTTGCGTAAATTTACGAACGCTTTGTTCTTTTTGTCCTTAACACGAAATATACCGAAGTTGAAAATCTCTTCGTGGTTTGCTTAGAAAGGATAGCGATGATTTAACCGGTCTCGATCGAATCATTGTTGTGTCAGCAAAAGTAAACTCCTCTCGAATGGATGTGCAAAGATGAAACTCTTGAATCTTATAGAATGTATTCCCCACACATACACACACACGCGCGCGCGCATATATTTATATTGTACACATATATTTATATATTTTTATATATGTATATTGTCATATTTACGACACAAAAACAAGATCTGATTTATATAATCTCATTATATTAAAATTGGTGAAATAAAGGCTATATTTTTCAAGATCTAGAAATATAAGTTCGCGGAAATTTATTGTACATTATATTTTTGTATGCTCAAAGAAATAGATCAAAGATAATATACATACAATATTTAAATATTCTTCTTCACAATTTCTTTAAAAAATCATTTTGGAAAGTTAATTTGGCAAAAAAGAAAATAATTTATATTTTTTCAGAATTAGAAATGAGTTCACAATTTTCGTTTATTATTATAAAACAAATAAATGTAAATCGAAAAACCAAATTTTTTTGCAACAATCGCGAAGCAGAAATACTTAAATAAGATATCAGTTTAGAATATAGCATTTACGTGAACGAGTTAAGAAGAACTTATTTCTCACTATAAATAATAAAGATTGGACCGGTTAAAGATTTAAGGGAGAAGAGACACACAATCCCGTCCAACTTTCCCACTATTCTCCAAGTATCTCTTTATTTCTTATCACGTATAAAAAGAGAAATAACTAAAAAATTGATAAAAGTCGTGTAGTTACAAACGACGCAATGTAAATTGGGCTATCGCATTTGAAGGTGTAAGACTGATTTGCTGATGTACTAAGTAAACAACATTGAAATGTCCGTTTAAAGTCAGTCGGAACTACGATACGGGATAACCAAAAATCACTGCTCGAGAAGACATTATACTCTATTTAAAAAAAAATCACGTTTTTTTATAAAAAACTAAAGTATCGATATAAAAATTTATTCGTCACGCTGACAGTTATGAATAATCAATGTGAAAAAAGCATATTTCTTTCTGATAATGTGATATTTGGCTAAATCCCGCAAAACATCTCGTACTATTGTAATCAGCAATTATTTGTTAATAACAAACGACGTCGCAAAAGTCGAGAAATTGTTGTATTGCAAAGCGATAAAAAGCAATACTCGCGGCCTCGTTTAATTGTAATTAGTTGATGATTAACAATGCGTGGTTGAATTGCGAGTGCGTATCGTTTTACGTAAACGATTAATCTTAAACAGTATAAAAGCACTTTTTTACGTAAAAATATAAAAATCGATATGAATGTGTATTATATTATATATTGTCAAATATGATATAATTTTTTTATATTCTATTGCAAATATAAATATATATATATCGTATAATATATGTAATAATATATTTTATAAGAAATTGCAAACTAGTATGCAAAATAAAATAGCTAGCTGAGTGAGCTATTAAAAAGGAAACTGGAAAAACCATGAACTTTGTGATTATTTTATTTACATTCAATTTTACAATATCATATGTAGCGTGTGTGTGCATATACATACACATACACACATACATATACACACACATACATACGTACATATATATGTATGTATGTACGTATGTAAGTATGTATGTATGTATGTATGTATATGTGTATATATATATATATGTACAATTCATCACAAAATGTGAAATGTTATAAAGCGTTTGTCAGTCTTTATTTATGACGTATTGAGAATTAAATATGGATAAAATAAAATTTTTGTGCTTTCTATAAAATCGTAATAAATACAATAATATCGAATGTGATAATGGCGATGATATCCATATGTTAATCACGTTTTTATAGTGTATGTAAGAAGTTTATTAGACGTGTTATATACACAAAAATTTATCCCAGGTTTTGTATAGCATTATCCCTATAGATTAAACAATGTATGAGAACAGTACAAGTGTTGCCCCTAAACCGAAACAAAAAATTAAAATTTATTACAAAACACACACGTATATATACATATATATGTCGTGTATAAAATAGAGTACTATATCTAAGATGTCTCTGTTAGAGTATCAACTATATCTTGAAACGTATCTTTGATGATATTACGCGGAACATTGTAAAATTGAAAAAAAAGTCCAAACGATAACACAATATTTCAGTTACCGACAAATTAACATAAAGTTGTTTTTCGCATGCGTGACAGAAAGCGGATTTGACAGCTTATGTTATCTCTCTACTATTAGTTATTGTTTGTAGCGATTATTTGTTCACAAGACGAACGTTAACAGAATTGATTCGCGAGAGATGACAACATGCGGCGTTACATATGTATGCCGAAAATTGTAAGTTGTGTTACGCAAGCCATACTTTTGTCGTTTCCACTTGCGAAGAACTTGGTTTTACGAACCATCAAAGAAAATTTTTCTGATCTCACAAATGGAAAGCAGAACGTCAGAGATAAGAAAAAAGAAATACTTGTAAAATGTTGCACAGCAACAATATTTACGCGACGCTCGCTATGCTTT
This sequence comes from Pseudomyrmex cubaensis, assembly GCA_014825685.1. NCBI lineage: Eukaryota > Metazoa > Arthropoda > Insecta > Hymenoptera > Formicidae > Pseudomyrmex > Pseudomyrmex cubaensis. The sequence goes on from QVOA01022296.1 coordinate 8,187, forward strand.
TGATATTTTTGTATCTCCTTGCGCGATATGAAAGTTCGATTATGTAGTTCGCCCGTGCGATTAATATCACGGCTTTTCTGTACGTTATATAGTGATCGTTTGCAAATGTATTTTCTGTATTAAGAACTGCTATGTGATGTTATTTCTAATTTGTAATATCTACGACATTTTATCTGCGTTCAAATAACGCAAATAATAAAAAGAGATGAGAGATATATGTACCTATATATATATATATATGTATAGAGAGAGAGAGAGTAATGCTGTTCAATTCCTCATTCCCTGATAATTCCTTCTTTTGTATCCTAAATGTTCTCTCAGAGATTTTACGCAATCTCTGTCTTATCTAAAACAAGGCGTAACATAAAATTAAAATAATAAATAAATAAATAATAAATGAATAATAAATTTTTCAATTTTTTTCTCGGAATCAGATATAAAGACAAAATTCTGCCAAGTGGTTTTTCACGATTAAAAACTAATCAGTGAAATTACTCGAATGTGACATCCAGATTATTCCGATGACTAATCGGTTGTAACTATACATTCGTCAGACAAAAGAACTTTTATTAAAAAATAACATTGGCGTTTTAATAAAATACACGGCGATATAACAAAGGAATTATTGAGAACGAAAAAATATTTTCAATATCGATGTTTACAGAAAATCAAAATGAAATACGTATACACCTGAAATGAATAAGCGTGAATTTAATAAGCAGTCGAACAAAGACATAAATTGACGCAATAAATAAATTTGACGTTATGTTTGTAGAAATAAAATAGTAAAAATATATTTGCACACAATATCTCTTCCGTCTGTAAACATTCGATGATGAATATTTTAATTATTTCACGAGCATTATGAACGCGATATAAAAATAGTTGTAAATAACAAAAGTGCGAAGAGCGAGCCTGAAGCGCTAGTGTGTGTGTGTATGTGTTCATGTGCGCGTGCGCGTAGTCGTATTGTTTCAACTAGTTCCCGCAATTATCGCGGTGTATAGAACTGGATAGGAGAAACCAGTTTTGCTCGCGTGCGCTCACCCGGCACAACCTGTTTTCCATCTCGAAAACTCGTACTATATATTGGTGCTGTTCCTCGAGCTCCCGTGAAAAATTCTATATCGCATAAACCGGCTCACAAGGATTGCGCAAACATTGTGCCAAGATCCTCGCTTGCACTGATTTCAATATTCAGCACATCATTCTGTGTGTCTACGTAATTATTCTTTTTATATCGTCAACAGACTTTTTTGTCTAATTTACTTTTTGTAAAGTAACAGCCTACATGTTGTATGTTATATAATATATTCTCTCTCTCATGTGGCGTGAATATAGTTTTGTTATAAATAATCTTAATCTCTCTTTTTTGTTATAAATAATCTTAATATTTATTCAATGACCTAAAAAACTTAAACAAAAAAGCATCGAGCGGATACTCCGACATATCCGTTTCTAATTTGATGACAAAAGAGTTTTCTGGCTCACATTCGCGGAGACGAACTCGCGTCTGGACATGCTCTCTGTATGTCTGCTTTTTCCTAAGATCTAGGATATCAGTAACACACAGATACTTACTTCGAGGCGTGCGCGATAACGGGTTGGCAACTGGGTGACTTGCGCGCTCAGCTGATGGGCCAATATATAACCGTGTACAATATACGGCATACACCACATCGACGTTCAGCGAACACGTGCAAGTTTGCACACATGCATACGCATGTACATACAATACGTACATACGTATGCACATGTACGTACGCACACCCGCCTACGGTTTCCTCATTACTGAAAAGCTGGTGTAGATCGACAGTCTATTGCTGTGCAAACAAAATATTAATATTTACCGCTTCAATAATTTTGTATTTTAACAATTTGGCATTTGTGCACGCATCGTTTTTAGAGACAAAAAATACACAAAGCATATAATAAGCAACTTCTGTAATATTCTGACAAAAGTCCAGACAGCTATAGTCTAAATCAGTTTCAGAAAATAACCATACGTTATTACTTACTCTTGCTATTTATTAAAGTAAATGAGAACTCTTTTAAGGCCAATGATCAGTATCGTCGAGTACTGTAATTGCTGCGATAACTAACAAATGAGTCGACTTCTCGGTTCAGAGCGCTAAATCCGACTGCCTGTTTCGAAATCCACACAAATTTGATTGTTAATTACGTGTGTGACATTTGTCATTGTTTATCAACATATCGGTCGCGCGCGCGAGATCACGTGTAAATCTTTACCGTTAAAGTTTAGCATGAATTTCTTACCTTTATTATGTACAACATGATTCGTGCAAGCATCAAATCGGAATGCATCTCTTTTGCCTTTTTCGAAGTTGTTTATATAATAAGTGGGCGATCTGCCCGTAACCTGTAAACAGTTATTCTATTTTTGCTTTGGCAAAGGCGTATTATATACAAAAATTTGCTTACCGCTGGGCGGTCGAGCCAACCAATTTGACGAATTGGCTGGTAAGATAAGGGTCTTTCGTACAATCGATCAACGTGCTATAGATAGACGTGTTACATGTGCAGGAATGTACACAGCCGGGAATTTACAGGAAATATCCTGTCAACACAACAACGTGTTGATCGAGGAACGTGTTGTTTGCGCGACAGCGAATTTGCTCGTAGTCGTAAGCATCTGTAATCTCATTTATAAGCAAAATTCAAACATCTAATGCGCGATGTTTATAGGAGAATTTCAACTGTCCTCAATTTAAGGTCTAAAACACGAGCGATTTTTCTCCGCGCATTTTACAGCGCGGCGAAAAACCATCGAAAGCGATGAAACATATATATATATATATTTGATATACGTATATACATACGAGCAATTATTTACCGTAGCAGTTTTAAAATAGGAAGACGATTTTAATTCGGCTTTTGGAGGAAAAAGAGACGTGCTACCCGTGTTACGTGCAAAAGAAGAGCGTGGAGAACAAAGAAAGCATTTCTTACATAGGAATACACAGTGGCGAGGAAATATCAGAGGCGGAGAAGAAGAGACAAAGAGGAGGAAAACAGGAAAGATTGCCTGAACGAAGATACCGTGGCACAAAGACGTGTCTCTTGCTACCTCGCTGAGCGCACAATATCGGCATCTTTCTTTCTCACTCTTTCTCGCGGTTCGGTTGACCCGCTATTTTCGCACACTTTGAGATGAGATGGAACGAGCTGACGAGAAGAAGCCGGAGAGAGAGAGAGAGAGAGAGAGAGAGAGAGAGAGAGAGAGAGAGAAAGAAGAGAAAACGAGAGGTAAAGGTAGTGAAAAAAAAAAAAAAGAAAATCCGGATAGGAGGGACCAGAAGAGAAGGAAAGAAAGGGTAAAAGAGAAAAAAAGATACCAATTTGGAGCAGCTCCAAGAGAACGAAAGGAACGAGGAACGGCAAAATAGAAGAGCATGACAAAAGAGAGAAATTGAAGAAAGCGAAGAGAGAGGACAAAAAAGCAGAGAAGTAGTAGCAAATAAAAAAAAAGAATCACGAAGAAGCAGAACGGTTGTTGAGACGATTCCGCTAAACTGATATTGATCAAACAGGCAAGTCAAAGAATGAATCTTGGCCTCTATCAAATTGTCTGCGTTTATACCTCTATATTAGCTAACAGATCCTTATTCGGTAAAGAAAATCTGTTGCGAAAAAATATCTACTATGACTAGGGCTCGATCTGGATCATTCTATATTATATGCTGAGCAGAACGCGTTTTCTATTAGAGTTCGTTCACACGAGGCGCTTAACGCTGCGTTAGCAAAAATCGCGATCCGTTCTGCACATGAGGCGTTTGATAAGAGTGCGGTCATACAAACCGAAAAATTGGGACAGAAAAGATCTATGATGGTAATCACTCAATCGCAAATAAACGAACTATTTAGTTATAATTCTTTATGCTCTTTAGATCAGACGATATATAAATTTTACGGAAAAGAATTACTCTGATTAGTTATCTCCTTACTCTAACTCGTTTTCCGCATTTATGGAACGATAGATTATAGTGGGGAGGCAACTAATCAGAATATACACACACACACACACACATACATATATATATTATACACACACACACACACACACACACACACACACACACACACACACA
>QVOA01022297.1:0-13109 GCA_014825685.1 Pseudomyrmex cubaensis
CGATGACGAGAAAAAAAGTGATGTTAAACATTTGAATATGGTCAGACACGAAGAAGATACAAACAAATTAGATCGGACAAACAATAAAATTATTCCGACATCTTACGACGAGTATTTGCATATTATCATTCAATATGTTACATTCTTATTTAGTAACGTAATCATTTTGTTCTTGTCTCTTGAAATAATGAGATGTTTATTGAGCGACGTAACAGACGGTAGCTGACTACTCGCTTCTCCGGCCACGAAATTCGTCGTCCATTTTGCGACCATATGGATAATATTTCACTCCTCTTTTCTATTCTCCTCAGCGAGCGCTGCGGCCGCGCATCTCTATGACAGACGCGACATCACGAATTAGCGTTTCTAGTGACATCGCGAAAACGGGCAACGCGCATTAACCCCAGCAATACGTGCTCATTCCCCGAGTTTTGATTTTCCGTGAGATCGGATAACGTATACATTCAGAGAATACAGAGTGTCTCAAAAGTGCGGCGTCTCTGCGCAAACTTTTATTATCGCGAATCTCGAGTAATATATTCGAGTATTTTCAATTTAATGTTACGAGCACATTAGATTTTTTCCAAATACGACTTTAAAAAGTTACTTCTGTTTGAAGAATAGTTTATGTGAAATTGATCATAAAATAAAATCCTGAGTTACACATTTTTTTATATATATATATTTTAACTTCAAAATTTTTTGTTGAATGTTATCCAATATTAAGAATTTAAACGCGCTTATAATCGAAAACATGGAATCAATGTCGAAAAGTAGCTACTACTTCTCTTAGTTTCATTTATCTACACGTTCAAATAGTGCGAAATTTTTAACACACTTCGTGTACGCTGTCGTTCTATTTTTTTTTTTTTTTTTTTTTTTTTTTCACTGTCCGGGTAGACGGCGGTTTCGCAAAATATGTTTGCGTTACCATTGGACTAATTGGACGCTTTAATATTTGAAACGGAAATAAACGTGGAAGTCATTTCCGTCTGATATTTTCTTTCCCCCAGGGGACATTATTAGAGAACTTGTGTCTGCTTAGTAATATATCCAAAAGCGACATCCACGTTTATTAAATATATGTTGATGTATCTCTTCTTTTACTTTGTCATCAATGATCTTTTGCGACTAGTTTAATCTAATAGCGTCAATTACTGTAATGTGTTCAAAATGCTAATCAAGATTCAGAATACAAAGCAAAATTCAGGAATAGAAGATACGATCTTTTCGTTTTTTTGTTTTCGTTGATGAAAATGTTAAATTTAATTAATATGTACAACATTTCTCTGCAGAAAAAAATAAAGAAAGAGAACTACAAAATTATTGTATCACGAGAGTAATAAAAACATCATCTTACAAATAAAAACACAGAACAATAACAAAATAATTTATTGTTTATAATTTTTGTTTTATTTTATGAGACAAATAAATGTCCACGTAGAAAAGAAAGATAGAGACTGTTTTTTGTATTCAATATTATTTATGTGAAGCTAATGTATCTTATTATGACACGTTTATTCTAGCCGGGCGGTTGAACGTTGGTTATTGATGCTCGAACTCGAGACGCGAATCACGGAGCTAAATTAGCGATCTATCCGCCATCCGTCCGATTCATGTCAACATAGCAATGTGCAGTGTATACACGGCGCGAGCGACCATAGCCGAACGTGATTGTCGATTGATCGGATGCCGATAATCCGATTTCGATCGCTTCTTGATTAACCTTGTCGTTGCTTTTTCGTCGGTCATCCGGATATCGTTACGGACGCCGATCGCGTAAAAATTACGGAAGTGCGTTCGCACGCTCTCTCTCTCTCTCTCGAGCGGTTGTCAGCAGTTGTCGAATTCGTTACGGATCGTGCCACCTTTGTTGATCTCGTTTCCTGCTTTTTGTATCTGTCAGGTATTTAATTAACATTTCTGTCGGCGATTAATTATCGACATTGTTGCGCGGCGTGTTGTACATAAAACGCGAGAGAAGGAAACACTGTCAGTCATTGGAAGGTATCAAGTGCAACGACCTATCGTTACCATTGATGCGCGAATTATTCTCGGATAATTCGCTCCACACGTGAAAACATTGTTGAACGCTAATTTCGCTTTTGTGAAAGAAACGCCGAATTTTTATCGGATGAAAAATAATATAATATGTAAAACAGTTGCGGATAGGTTAATCCCCCCTCCCTCTTTCCCGAGTGCATGAAAGAGGGGGTGGGTCCGTGCTACGCATTCTGATGAAATTTATGCAGCTTTACGGGTACGAAACTATTCGCCCGATCTGTAGCGTTTAATGAAAGCGTTTATTTTAAAAGCGTTTTATGTACGCTGATGTAAATTATTTTCCGACTTTTTGCGCCGTTTCTCATCTATGTTTTCGAGTCGCGTCAAAATTTGCCAAGGAATGAAATAAAAACTCAACGCGAGAGAAAGAATTCGTTAACTATTTCGAGATCGAATTCTCTAAGACTTGCGAGAAGAAAAACAATACGAGCGAATAACATATTTTTAAACAAAGAAAAGAAATCACGAGTAACAAATATGGCAAAAGAGGAACTGGGACAGGAACGAAAAACAAACTACACGAATAATAGAAATAATTTTACGCAAGAATATATAAAATAAGGGATTAAGCTCCGAGGAAAAAATTCGATATATAAAACAGAGAGAGAAAGAGAGAGAGGAGAAGAAGAGAGCGGCTCGGAAAAACGGTCGGAAAAGGAGAGCGAGAGAAAGGAGAGCCGGAGAGAGGCGAGAATATCCGACGAGGTGCGCCGCGTAGCTCCCACCCCTTCGTGCCCCCCACCTTTTCCCGACCCCTCGTAGCGGCAGCAACCCCCGTACAGCGCTCTTCTTTACCTCAGTAGCGCCGGGCGTCTCGACGCGGCAGCACGTTATACTAGGGGATTTAGCACGCGCGGCTTCGAATTCGCTTTCTCAAAATTTACTGCATCTTCGATCTTCGTTTGTTTTCTCTTTTTCCGTCCGTTCAAATACAATCTACATCATCTCTTCTCTTATATTTTCTTTCAACAGACCGCGCCACCCGGTCATTCTCACGCCCTTATTATCAACCCTTCTCGAGGGTTTGCGGTGGGACCCGCCCACCCGCGCGCGAGTGACTTTTTCTTTCCCCCTTCCCCCCCACCCCTTTGTACGCTGATTTCCCCCTCTCTAGCGCGCAGGAAAACAGCGGCGCGTGAAGTTGCGTCCGCCGAAGTCCCGAAATCAGGAGGCGCTTTTCGGAGAACTGTCGAGATAGCGAGAAAAAGCCCCGATCGCACAAGTGAAGTCTATATCTCTCGGTCGCGTTCTCTGTACTTTTATCTCTCTTATCAACGCTCCGTTCACTCGTCCCTCTTAGAGATATATATTACGGGAAAGGATCTCTCTCTGTTCTGCGGAGACGCCCGGCGCGGTTAGTTCCAAGTGCGACGCGGAGAGCGGACTTCGCGCGCGTTACGTTGGGAATTTTCTGGTCTTTCGACAGTGGACGTGCGCAAACGAGCCGTTGAAAACGAATCTACAGTTGAACAGTGAGAGCGGAGTGAGAGAGAAAGAGAGAGAGAGAGAGAGAGTGACTTGTTTATTTTCATACACTCGACAGTGTCGCGAAACAACCCCCCGAGGGGTGCCGATTGTGACAGTGAAGGGTGTTTCGGTATCCCGGTGTGCTCCAGTGTGTGATTCATTCGAACGTGTGACTGTGTGTCGGTGACAAAATTGCGATTTATGTCAATCCGCCACAGAGAGTGCGTGGTGCCAGACAGATATCGAGGGAAAGAAAAAAAGGAAGTGATTTATGATTTGAAAGATACCCGAAGTAGTGCGCAGTGACGTTATTTCGGAACAGTGACGAAACTGTCCGACTGACATATATTGGAATATCGTTAAAGTGTTTTAAGTTATGGCTGTGCCGAGGACGACATCGACATTTCGACCGGATGGCGGCGGCGGCGGCGGCGGCGACGACGACGGCAGACAATTTCGAAGATATCACTCTCAGATCGGGATTAGAATCGCCGGTGGCCGTCGACCGTCAAAGCAATCGTCGAGTATAGAGGCCACGGCGAAACAAGCTGGTTCCGGCAAATTTCTTCTTATTGGTGCGCTCTTGGCTATACAGTTCGTCGGTGCAGCTGCAGCGATGCAGTCTTCATTCTCCAACAGAGGTGAGCAACCGCACGCAATGATGACGCGTCGAAAGTTTTATTTGACGATTCTTCAATTGAGACTTGATGCGCGCACCAAGTTTATTTTCACAAATGACGGAAGTTTGAGTGTAAACAGCGAAATAATCGATAAATAACTTCGGGCTGTGACGTGTCGTTTGTCAGCAAAAGATATAGGGATGTAAATATAGGGTGCTTTAACGCGCCCGCGGTGTTGAGAATTCCCACGCCTAATTCGAAGGATCATTATTTATCCTTAAATGAATAAGGGTTCGGAACGGGAGTGTCGAGAAAAGCTAATTTTCTGTCACGTGTAATTTACGGTAATCGAGAGCGATAAGTAATCAGTAATATATCAAGAGAAAAGTAAGAGAAAATTTATTAGACTAAAAGATAAAATTGATTCTTTTCATATTTCTTTGACGAAACAAAATGTTTTCAGTTTTTTGATGTGAGTATATTTCGTTCTTTCTTCGCACAAGTGCAAAAAGAGACGCGTAACAACAGATTATTTGTAATCTTATTACAAATTTAAACGTATCCTCAAAAACTTCGTTTCCGTAACGTCCGTGACTTGAACTTCGCAACTTCGGCCGTTTACTTAAACCGGATGAGAAGAACGTGCCTATCGGAGTCACGAATCGTTCAAGTTCGATTCGCGAAATATTCCATCGCGAATCCAGACAGCGCCGATTGGAGCACGAACAGAACCGCGATCGTGAAGCGCGATTTAGAAATTCGATCCTCGGCTCGGTTGCTTCGGAGGAGTCGGACTCGCTGCTGATTATTCCGCGAAAAGGATGACGGGTTCCGTGAGGGGTTGTGCGCGATTCGATTTCGTATTCGAGGTGGTCGACCGCAGTAACTGTGTGCGGGATTTAAGAGATCGCTCGAGTAATGGCGAGACACGGAGATGCATACTAAATGACGCGGCGATCCGATCGGTTCTCGTCTCATCTTTGAGACCAACTAGCGCAAATTTGCGTGCGGCGCATCTCTCACATCTCCGCATTACGAATGTTGTCAGGTCATGAAACACTCGCGGAGCAATCATGACGCGAATTGCAATTGAATATTCCCTCCTCCCCTCGTTTTGATGAAAATTCGCGCGATCTCGCGAAGTAACGAGTTTCGAGAGATTGATCGAGATAAAAAATAATCAATTGTTACATTGTCTGTAAGTTTATTTTTGTTTTTTAATTCTCCGATAGGATAATCGAGCATAGTGGAGTAAGCAATGTCAAATATTAAACGTAAATTAAATATTAATTCAATATTACATAAGTAAAATAAAAAAAAAAACGCTCGTTCTTCCGCGTATAACAATAAACAATGTTATTTTTTATCAATGTTTGTTTATCAATATTGGACGATGATATATATACGGCGAAATTAATAGTTACGTAATGATCTCAAACGCAATTAACTGTGATTTTCGAATCAATTTTTATGAAGATACGGCAAAACGTTAAATGTAATATTATAAACTATGAAAGAAAATCTGGTGCGCATGTATATACATATATATATCATACACGCGAATATTGTGTATACAATACCCGTATCTACCTATCTATTTACATGTCGAAAAAGGTTTTTCATACATTTATTTGTAATATATTGTTACATGTGAGTGGAGCGCGTGATTTTAAAAGTTTTTATATTAATATTTATATAAATATGTATATATATATACATATATATGTCAGACCAGAAAATATATATAAATTGTACACATCACACACATGATAATAAAATTTCAATCGTTTATTATTTTCAAAATGTGTTTAAATTTGCGCTTCGATTAATAAAAACAGTGCGCGATGCGTGTTATGTGATTATGCGACGTGTACATACGAGATGAACTAAAGGATGTTAATGCAAATTTTCTGCAACGAACGCAATAAAACGGGTAAACAATTCTTGTGTGCTCGTCTCGAGTAGCTCTGCATTATATGAGACAAAGAACGATGTGCATGTGTAGTTATCTAATCGATAGACTTAATACTTGCGTACGCGCATTGCGAGATCGCAATTACCGTTTTGTAATTTTCATGTTGATAAAAAGCAATACTTTTAACGACAATAATAATGTAAGAGCTTCAGAACATTATGAAAACGTTTTTCAGTTGCGTACGCGCAAGAAGTGTTTAAAGGGATTCTAAAGTGGGTCTGTTTTATCGATAAAACTGAATTTTTTGCGCACACTAATCTTTTTTTTGTAGATTGATAAATCCTTTTTTACAATTAAAGTACATACAATAAGGAATTTGGGATGTTCAAATTTATATAACAAAATTAAAAAATTGAAGTTTAAAAACCATTTTTTAAATATTTTGTTACATATAAATTTAGACGTCCCGAATCCCTTATTGTATGTACTTTAATTGTAGAAAAGGATTTATCAATTCACGCAGTCAAAAAACTAAGATTGATGTGCGCAAAAAATTCAGTCTTATCGATAAAACAGACCCACTTTAGGATCCCCTTAAAATAAAAATTTATTGAGTCGCGGTCAAAAGAAAAAGTGTTTTCTCAATTAGAAGAAAATATAAAATAGACGATTAAATTTCACACACACTCTCTTTGATGTTTTGTATTTATTATAAGTATCTTAGAATCTGCTTTTTCTCTCTTTCTATACCGCGCAAAGCGTTCCGTTGCATCGAAAGCTTTTGACAAACACCGAAAAACAGTCAAAAAAATATCGTATGATAAAAGAGAAATAATAACACGGAAAGTTTCGAACGCGCGTCTATTTATACAAGTATTTGCAGTATAAACGACCGCTGTCTCAAAGAAATAAACATGAGTTTGACAGAATTTCAAACCGATCCACACTTATCATATCGCACATTTCTGCAAATCTAATAAAACAGTTTGTTGTATATCGGAAAAAAGTCGCGCGTGCTTTTTCTCCCGTATCGTATATTCGATTAAAATGTGCATTGCGACGGATGCTGTTTTCCGTTCTTACGTAATGTACTCTTGCAATTTGTCAGAGAACTGGGACTCTCGTTGTCTTGCAAGTTCTTTCGTAACATTCACGTAACGTCGAATCACGTCGGCGCCGTCGTCATCGTCGTCGAGCGGCGTATCGCCTGGCAAGACCGACGTTGAATTAATTGAAAGTCGTCGCTGTTGAAACGCTGCTTCGTCGCAGGGCTTCGCGCGGAAACGCGGCGGACGTCATTTTGATCTGGTTTTAATTAAACAACGAACGACATCGCGCAGAGGAGAGAAAATCGGGAAGGTTGGGCCGCGCGCGCGTGTAGTCGATAGGTGGACGAGAAACGCTACGGGCAGAGGGCCGGGAAGAGGGTTGACAAGTGGAAGCTGGATGATTGAGGGCAACGACGGAACGTTTAACGCGATTAAAAAACGTCGCATGGTCGATCAAAGGCGTCCACAACGATCGCTCGTGGCACGCGAAATTCATCGAACGCCGCTGGCAAAAGGACGACGGTCTTGTCGCGTACGTACAATGTCGCTCGAAAACGCCAGTTTGAACGATCGCTTGTATATAAAAGTGCAATATAACCAACAGAGCGAGAGACCCGCTATATTCACGGCAAATGAACTCGGAGGTGAAGTTCATGTCTGTAGTTTGTGAAAAACAATATAAATTTGGGACACTCTCTTGTCTATCAAAATTTTTTTATATTTATCTTAATGCACAAAAAGATAATAGGTAATAGATATTTACAAAATAATGTAAATATAAGTCAAACTTTTATATTTATGTTTTTCTAAATATAAAATTTTCATCGAGGTTCTAAACGTAAAGTAAGTGACATTTTACGAAAATTTGACGCAACCGTCTCTGTGCCAACAATTAAACACGCTAGAAACATTAAAAGTAAAGTTTTGTTATTATAATTTACGAAATTACAACTTGTCAATTAGCGATTCTCTAGCGCGGAGATATTTGCACAAAATTCGTTGGCTGGTTAATGTAACTAGTTAGCACGTGCGTGAAATGTGGCGAACGTACACGTCATTCGATAATAATGTATACACGTAACAGAAAAACAAAGATTATGGTAGCAAATAAATTCATTAAAACTCTATTAATAATGTCGAAAATATATACAAACAAAGTGTTAAATATATTACAACGCGATACGATTATATAATAACGCGCGTATTAATCTTTTTTGGTAGTACGGGAATACAATTCGCATTGTAAATAATCCGCATTGTATTATGTTACAGCAGATTTAGTTTATAAAGTGATGTGTGGTAAACATGTATGTTTATATGTTCGTCATAACTTTCTGATAAATATAAAATAAAAAGACAAATATATAAAATACAGCGATTTTTCCATATGCCGTTAAGCATGTTTTAATATACTTAAAGAGCCTCAAATATCTATAAATATTCATTCTTGCGCCAGATAAAGTGTAAAATATTCAGAAAGGAGAGAACGTACACATTATTGGATTCAAGAGACTTATTGGGTTTTACATGTTTGTTGTGAAAGTTGCAATTTCTCGAGAAAAATATTTATTTAAATTTAACTCGTGTAAAATTTTATATTACAACTGTAAAATTTTCTGGCTGTAAATCATGGCTTATACGACGATATGGTGGTTACGTAACGTCTTTTCACATGAATCAGACGCTCTTGCGTCATTCTCGAAAGGACGTTCCATGAGAAGACTCGCGGATTACCGCCGCACATTCATAGCGGCTTTCGCGAACTGTCACAGACTCAGACGCATCATTAAAATTAACATCGTGTCACACATCTGAGCTTTGGATGAAAGTAGTTATATTACCGTATGGGGGAGATTGTGCGATAGCGCGCGCGCGCGCGCGCGCTGTGCAAGGATTTTCTTGAGCGTCCACAGACGCCGGTATCTGTATAGAAGTCACGTAACACACTATGGCCATCCTTTCTTATTCCGCGTTACGAGCGATCTGTGATTCGCCGGCGTTTCTGGCTGCCGTGTAATTATACGTGAACATTTTATTTAATTTTTATTCGCGACTCATCCGCGATATAAGTTGACGGAATTGGCAACATATTGGGAAGGTAACATTTTGGAATATTGATTGAAGTACAGTTTCTCAAAAATAATAAAAAAATAAAAATAAAAAAACCAATTGAACACATTTTTAAAAATACTAGAACACACGCACGTATAAGTTTGTCTCTCAGAGTTATATAAATCGAAATTTATGTATATATATATATGGAGAACGGAGAATATTGTTCAAATCAAGTTTATATTGTTCTGGAATCGAGATATATAAATTTTCTTTCGTACATTTACAGAGTTTCGCAGAAACTCTAACGAGTTTTTGCGTTACAAGAAAGTTTCAGGAAAATTGGGCGAACGACACGATACGAGTCGCGCATCGAGTTTCCCGTATCTAAAGTCTATAACGTCGAGATCTATTTGGCACCGGGAATGCGTGTCAATAATGTCCGATAGCGTGTGGTGTAACTCAGAAGGGTGGAGAGAGAGAGAGAGAGAGAGGCTAAAATACGATACGATCGAGCGGACTGGTGGTTCTCGGTGAACAGCGTCTGAGATATTTTCGTGATAAATTTATTAGCCTGCGGACACGTTGGTAGGATATGTCGGTGCGTCACGCGTCACGAAATTACACACCATTCTGTGACGTGACGCACGTTTTTGTACGTTAACACGCAATATGTGATTGGAAAAAAGCGAATTAAACTACGAAATTCTCGCGCGCGCACATTACATATTATACAATAATTTTATATGCATGTGTGTGTGTGTGTGTGTGTGTGTGTATGTATGTATGTAAAATGACAAAAAAATTATTCGATACTTTTTACTTTTAGATTATTATACAAATGTACGATTTACGATTTTACGTTGCTGTCGCTCACTCGAAATGTTACATTTACGCAAAACATTGCCATTTGCATAAAACGCCGCTGTTATTTCGACCGCTAACTAACAAAAAACCTAACGCGAATCTGTTCGTTGCATAATGAAAGAGAATATCTCAAAATTCTTATTAGAAGAAAACCACACTCCGAGTTGTAACAACTGTGCGAGTAGCATGACGATTTGCGTGGATGCAAAATATCATTATTATTTACGCTATCGCGACTTGGACAAGAGAAACGTGCAAAACTGTGCCAAGAAGTGTGTGTAACGTCCGTGTGACTCGCAATATGTTGCCATTAATATTACGAGTGGCGGATGGAACAATAGCGCGGGATGTTTACAGTTTCGCGACATTCACGTCTACGCTTCCCGGCAGTAGTATGATCGCAGTTTACTCAGACGGCAGGCTGGTACCGTACAAAGTGACTCGCGCTAGGATTACACGAGAGATTAAGACGCAACCAAGGCGAGCGACGTGTACGTTACAAGTTCCAAGCACGTTCTAAACAGTCTCTCGGTGGTGAAGGCAAACGGACTAAACGCGTCGAAATTATTTCCGTCGCACCGGAGACACCGGATATTGCAAGACGCGCGCCACGTCTACAACGATCGGTCGCGACAAGTGTCACGCAAGCCTCAACGCAAGATAACCACTTTAGCTTTTCACCGTTCGATAATTCAATTACTTTTCGAATTTAATCTAAATTTGAGCAATTTGAAAATATATAGAGAGAGAATGTAGAATAAATTGTATCACGATATGTTTATCTGAGAATATTGTAATATAATTGATTATATGTTACACACAAATATGTATATAATGGGAGGAAAGTGGCCAATACGAGGCAAAAACCAGATCTTCGGATCAATAAACTTCTTTATTTGAATAAATTTATATATATACTATATATACCTACGAATTTTGAACATTAAAGAAGACCCAAATTTAGGGTCAAAACGTTTGTTATTAAAATTAAAATATTTCTATTATTATATATTTATACAAATATAATTATAATTTTTTATATAATGGTTTATATAATTATATATATATATATAATTATAACTTCTGTATTCTTCCTCGTGAAATATCATAATGGGAAGGAAGTGGCCAATACGAGGCAAAAACCAGATCTTCGAGTCAATAAACTTCTTTATTTGAAAGATTTTAATAACAAACGTTTCGACCCTAAATTTGGGTCTTTTTCAGTGTTCAAAATTCGTATAGGTATAGAGAACTCAGTCCATCAGCCGTGTATAGCCGCTAACAATATACGATACTAACGTCTCCGGGGATACATCCCGAAAAACATAACGCGAAATAATGATACTAGCGCAACGGCCACCGACAGACTGATATAATTATACGTACAATTTTATATATATATACATATTTTGCGGAAACAAAACTACGGAAATTTTACGAAAACATTATGATTTTATATTTCAAGATCTATGTATGTACGATAAAATTTCACCACGGTTAAATTACATTTAAACACGATGTTGCGAAATATCACGTTAATAATATCCGCAGCTTTGAAATGGCGGGAAGCACAGAATGCGCTCAGGTTTAACATCGTACTTCGCCGCGCGTACCAATTAAATTGAAATTTAGTTCATCCTCCCACCGCGAAATGCTCTTCTCTTCTCTCGCCGTCTCTTTCTCCGCGGAAACACAATACAATCACACGCGGGTCCCCTTTATGCGGTTCATATTTGTGCGAATTCCGTGTTGATGACAAATTGTAAATTTTGTAAATTCGGATTGTGCGTCGGGAGTGCATGAAAGTGCAACGCTCTATGTTTGACGTAACGCTTTTGCGTCACCTGTTTCCATGTTTGCATTGCACCTGTACGCGAAATGTCATAAATACGGGACGACGACGCGATTCGCGAACAACACTTCTCGCTCTTTGAAAACGTCAATACGCGATTTCCATAACTTTTTAACGTTATATATAACTAACAATTTGTTTGAGTTATACTGACCGTGAAAGAAAAACAAAACATAGCAGTTTGCTAATCAATCGAAAAAATAATTTTCCATATTGCTATCGTATAATAATTGAATCAGGCTAGTTATTGTGTAACTTTATACGGAATCTCCGATCGGAATAATTTCGATTTGTGCCATTTTTTTTTTCCATTTATTTTCAAAGGAAAAGAAAACAAAAGGAAAAACAAAAAATCATTCCGATTGGAATCGACTCCGAAAAGTTAATATCTATCCAGGAATTCGAACCCCAAATACATGTAATTGCGAGGTTCAATTCACGAGGGGTTTCTGTATTAAGTGTTACACCAGCCTGAGTAATTAATGCACCCTCCGCGGTTTCTTGTCTCACAAGCATCACATGACACGGGTCTTCGTTCTCATAAAAAGATGCTCATTTAAATTAAGATTAATGAGTTTCGTGAGATGATTATATATACATCGTATTGTTCATTTATTCACGCAGGTTAAATTTAAGTTTCTAGTTAAGTATTTTATTTGGTTTCTCTTTCTAAATCCCGCCTTAAAAAAATCGTGTTCAAACAATTTTTCGGCCGATTAACCGGTTAATCGTCCGGCTAATTTTTTAATTAACCCTTTCGTTAATTATCCGTTAATTTCCCGGAGACAAATATCCGTAGTTAATTATCCGCGGCTAATTTCCCGCGAAGTAAATATTCTCCGATTCGATTTTTTTCAGAGGAAGAATGATCGTCGCGGAATTAGTTGTTGCGGAATAATTTCGCTCCCGAATCGAATAATAATAGAACTCGGTTTGTGTTAAAACTGGTAGGTATAGCGAATTTGAGATCGAAAATCGTTAGTATATCGCGGCAGAAATGTGCGGCGGCCGATTAAACAAGGCTCAAAATAAACGAACGAGAGAGTGCGAGACACCGCACCGCGTCGCGTTTACGAGATCGATTAATCACGATTGGCTTATCCGCTTTAATTGCACACAACGGATCGCGAAGAGTCATGAACGTTCGTACGTCCAATGTAAACGGCATTAATATTCGTCACGCAAAGTGGATACGATCGGGAGTCGCGCGATACATACGTCGG